>JAYEPQ010000003.1:16156151-16441151 GCA_036321105.1 Dracaena cambodiana
GCGTATCTCCGATGGAAGAGCAAGAGGATTCACACCGGAGAACACCCCGCCAGCAGTCATGATTCCTAGCGCAACCACTGGATATATAGCAAGATTAGGGAGGGCGACGACCACAACATGGCCCTTCCGAAGGCCTAACGACCCCAATGCCTTGGCAAACCTCGCGGTGTTCCTCACCACCTCCCCGTAGGTGTAGGACTTTCCAGTGTCAACTTCGACGAGCGCCACCTTGTCAGCGTACTCGTGAGCATCTCTGAGCACGAAGTCAGGCAGGGTGGTGGTGTCTTCGGGCACCGAGAGCGGTGTCGAGTACTTGCTACGAAAAATGTGCTGCTCAGGTGATTGAATGGATGAATCTCCCATTTTGAGACTGGGTTTGTTTCGGGGCAAGGAAATGGGAGGGGAAAGGAGGGGATTTTAATGATGTGAGAAGGGTGTTTGTGGGCTCATGAGCGCTGCATGTTCTTGCAATTTTGGTGAAGTTTGGTTGTATCATGGCAAGTTTGATGGGTTCAAATTCATGACAAGGTTGTTTGGTTTGTAGGTTGGATTGAACAATACATGAGATTATATCCCTCACAATAGAAGTATAAGATTTTGTGAATTGCTAAGATTAAAAGAGAGAGAGAGAGAGTAAATAACAGTTTGAATTCAGCTTGAGAAAGATATAAAGCTTCTCCTTTTGATTTCTATTAGTTATTTCATAACATACTAAGCGCTAGTTACCTGTAAAGTGTTAGGAATTTGTTTTATGACAAAAGAGCGTTGGAGAATTGTTCAATTTCATCGGCGGCCAACTGCGCATCATTGCTGGGCCTGTGGGCCATCGATGGGCCTAGCGACGGCTTGCACCATCTGGGCTGCGCAGACAGACCCGCTTGATGGTGGGTGTAAACGTCATTGATGGCGAATAAACGGGAGTTACCAAAGGAGCACACCAATTTTCCTAATGAGCCCACTTTTCTCATTTTTTTTGTCCGGGCTTGAGCCCGGACAGTAATAAAGTGGGCTCACTAGGAAAAATGGTGTGCTCCTTTGGAAACTCCCTATAAACAGACATACATATCTATGTGTTTTTTGATTCTTGGGTTATCTAAACTAATCATTTTTGACTTAAAATTTGTATCAAACATATATTATATGAGGAGGTTACATAGTGTTTTTGGAGGTATGTGTTGGACATCTTAGAAACTTCCGAATAAACAGACATACATATCTATGTGTTTTTTGGTTCTTGGGTTATCTAAACTAATCTTCTTTGACTTAAAATTTGTATCAAACATATATTATATGAGGAGGTTACATAGTGCTTTTGGAGGTATGCCTTGGACATCATGGGACTTTTAAGAACTCTTTTATAGTTTTTTAAGAGTTACTAAATGTCGTCTCAATTTGAGAGTAATTTTTTTGTAACTTTTAGAGTTATGTGTGTTGGTAGTGAAAATTTCTAAATAAATGGGATTTTCCACAACAGAATGCGGAGCTAAATTTGTAGCTCTGCGTTTGGCTATTCTAGCCTCGCGTATGGGTAAAACGCGGAGTTAATCAATAACTCCGCGTCCTGGTTTCTTAGCTCCGCATTTTAATACTATTAGCTCCGCGTGAGCAGATAATCAGAATCCTGAATTAAGTGAGATTAAAATTTGGGCTTATCCAATACCCAAATTAAATCCAATCAGAACTCTAAATCAAGAGATTTAAATCAAAACTAAGATATTTGATTGGAATCCTTGATGAATATAAATTCTATTTAGATAGAAACTCTCATATTGACCTACTTTAGAGAAAGCCCTAGGGATCTTTTTCAATCATCTCTTTCGCATCCTAGAGAATTCGAGTTACGCGTGAGAGCCTTGAATTCGTAAAAACCAGAGAAGATCAAGATCAAGTCGGCCGTCATCTTCAAGAGAGAAGATCATCGACATCAGATCGTTAGATCCCATCGCCACATAGATCCCACTTTTCATTGTAAAAGAGAGAGATAAATTATAAATTCTCTCGTTTGTTCTTTTTCTTGTTCACTTTCGTTGTAATTAAGTTATTTCAATCGAAGGAAAGCAAATTTCTGCTGCGAACAAACTGGCGACCATAGTGGAAAACGCCTCTTTCACCAAAGAAGAGATCGTGGCACAATCTGACATCGAGAGGATCAGATCCAACGTAAACATGCTAGTCGTTGAAATCGACCAGCAGAAGTACGAGGAGTATCTCTCCTCTGAGTCAGGTAACCTGACCGAAACGCGACACTATCGTCGTGTGCGCTCCAATACCCGTAAATCGGGTAATCAGAGATCCACCGTTAATTGGGGACTCTTGGAGACCACGGCCATAGAGCCGTTGTTTGGGCAGGAAACCCTAGCAGAGGATGATCTCTCCATGGCCGAAGAAGGCTCGGGAACTGGATTAACCAGAACCCAACTCCGGAACAGAAATCAGAGGGCTAGGCGAAAAGCACTTAAAACCCGCGTTAAACGCGAGGCTATTCAGGAACCAGAATGCGAGGCTACAGCACCTTGCAAACTGGCTTGCGTTAACCGCAAGACCAGTCAGTATCGCGTTAAACGCGAAGCTGCAACTTGCGTTAATCGCAGGGACAAGCCAGCGTGTGATCCTCCACGCGAGGCCATTTTATCTGGACTTAAAACCAGAGAAGCTCACGTTAATCGCGAGGATAAAATTTCTTTAAAACCAGCATGTGATTCTCCATGCGAGGCTATTACTGAGCTTAGCGATAAACGCGAAGCCTGTAAGACTTGCGTTAATCGCAAAATTTCTGACACTCGCGTTAATCGCGAGGATAAAATTTTCTTAGAGCCAGCGTGTGATTCTCCACGCGAGACTAATACTGAGCTTAACAATAAACGCAAAACCAGTAAGACTTGCATTAATCGCAAGACTCCTTACCCTCGCGTAAATCGCGAAGATGATTAGCAAATTTGCGTTAATCGCAAAAATCGCGCTAAACGCGAAGTTATGACTGCGTTAATCGCAAGAATAAGCTAGCGTGCAAGAATTTTCTTCCACGTGGGGCAAACATTCCAAAAAATAAACTTCTGCAAAGACGTCAAGCTAGCGTAAAGTGCGAGGCTAGCGTATCAAAACGCGAAGCTACTTCTCAGCTCCGCGTGTCAAAACGCGAAGCTACTGCTCAGCTCCGCGTAAATCAACCTGAATACAAAATCAGGGTTGATCATTCCACTGTTGGACCAGAACTGGACTCCAGTGATCTCAAGAAGCTTCAGTGGGCCCCTGGACCCTCTCAACAGCTGAATGGGCCTCACAACTCCATGTCTGAGGCCACTAATCTCAGGGAGTATCTAACCAAGAAAAGGAGTATAAATCAAGTTCAGTCTGAACCTACTTGTCACTGCCAACAGCTTATGACAGCAGTATCTGCTGTAGTGGACAGTTGTTGCTGCAGCAAGAATAGGGTATCAATGTTCGACCGATTAACCGAGTCGGACAAAAACCCTGCTAAAAAGACAAAAACTGCTCCCTGAGAAAAAAAATGGAGAGTTGTAACTTTTAATATGGTCGGAAAGGGAAAGAAAATCATAAAAAAGAATGGTGATTCAAAATCAAGCGATGAAGAACCTCATCATTTTACCCGACTTAAGTCAGGTGCTATCCCGACCCGAAACTATAAGAAACTTGTGAAAAGTTCTTATGACGACGATAATGATAACTCGGCCATAGCCTCTACTCGTTCTTCAGCATCGTCTAAATTGCAGAGATCAGCATAACATATGATGGATAGATCTGACGATATCGACCAAATATTTGAGGCCCAAGAACAAATGATCCGAGATTAACAAAAGACGATCGAGACGATCGAGGATCTTAAAATGATGCTCTCAAAAGTGGTCGAAAATACTTAAAAAATTATCGAGGATAACGCCAAGAAGGGAAAAGAAATTCCGTTCAACAAAATGAACGAGGAAGATAAAGAAGAAAAGGCTCACTCGATACATGAAGACGAGGATAAGTATTCTTTTCATGACCCTCATGAAGAGAAAATCGAGAAGTTACAAACCCAACTCGAGGCATTAATGCACAAAAAAGAGACCCGCCTGAATGGGATTTGGCATCATACCCTGATAAATACAAACCGCTCAAATTGGAGTCATATGATGGGAAAGAATATCCCAGTCAACATATTTACTACTTCTTGTCCTAAGCAGGACATTTAATGGGCAATGACCCAGTGATGACTAAGGTATTTGTAAGTACCTTACGAGGGTCTGCCTTCACATGGTTTATGCAGCTGCCCACAGGTACTATCAATACCTGGTTTGACGTTGAGAAACAATTTCTCGCACGTTTTTTTGAGGATGATACCGAATATCGGTTCATTTCCTCCTTGCAATAAAGTAAGGAGAACAAGAAACGGTAAAGGATTTTATAGAAAGGTTCTGGAAGAAGTCCGTGCATTGCAAACATGGAATGGTCTAGGAAACTCTGGTGGAGACGTGTCGGTATAATTTCAAGACCAACGTGCTCTTAAAAATGGGAGCCGTAGAGTCCAAGACTTGGAAGGATTTGCTCAAACAAGGAGAGCAAGCCGAAGACTTGATCCGCCGAGTTGAAGAGTCTCATGGAACAAGAAATACTGGAAATAATAGGCCGTATACGCAAAACAATAATAAGAATAAAGGGAAAGTCGCAATGGCGTCAGAGGCCGCTCCGTAGAAGACAAATCCTCCGAGCCCAAAACCTCAAAATCAAAAAGGCATGAGACAGAATAGGCCCCAGCAAGAGAGGACCTATACCTTTAAAACGGAACAGACGCCTACACTCTTTCATCTGCTCCTCAGGAAGGAAATGTTGAAACTTCCGGAAAATAGGAAACCGGAGGACGCTGGTAAAACCAACGACCCCATTGTCTCTACCACCGGAATGTTGGACACCATATCAGAGATTGTTATCCTCTAAAAAACAGGATCCAAGTATTGATAGAAGCTGGAGTCTTGACGCTAAAAGAGGAGCAAAAGAAGGTCACTGCCAATATGGCAACCCTAGTGGTCGGAACCCATGAGTTCCCCGCGGGGGTGACCCCAATACCAGAGGGAAAGCTGATCATGAAAAATCATGACCCACATAAAAAGGCATAGAAAGGACTTATCCCCGTAACAACTCAAAGAGGGGAAGTCATGTGGGTCCACCCAGACCTACTACAGGATGAACAGTGGACTGCTGCAGGGGGTCAAAAGAAAAAGCGGACTAGCAATATTATTTCCGCGAAAATAAAAGACGAATACATAATTGCAGGGGCATTTACAGACTCTGAAGAAGAGCCCGAAACTATGGTCACTCATCAAGATAGGGCGGGCCCTTCCGGCACTCGATCTGGTAAACCATATCTTAAGGACTACACCCGAGTAGACCCGAAGAATATATACGGAAAACTCGCGAAGCCTGCGAGACAAAAGAGACTTCATTTCCAGAAGAATCCTGTAAGAGACGAAGAAGCCAAGGAGGCTGCATTTAAGTTTGACATAATAGCCCAGCTGGCAAATATTCCAGCTCGAGTCATGCTTTATGAGTTGTTGCGATTGTCGAAATCAACTCGCGAGGCGTTAAGAGAGGTTTTGGCAGACTCTGAATCTTTCTTAGCTCAGATTGTCGAGCCGGCCAATGAAGAACAAGACCCTTGTCCCTGCTGTCATCAAGTGAGGAGGCAGGTCCCGCAGATTACTTTCTCTCTAAAGGATATGCAGATAAGGAATATAAAGCATAATAGGCCTTTATATTTTACGGGATATATCGGATCCACAAAGGTGGACCATATTCAAATCGATCCGGGGTCTGCATTAAACGTTATTCCCATATGACTGATGCAGCTATTGGAAATTTCTCCCCATCGTCTGACACCAATAAATACTACTATATATGAGTTAACGCCAATGATAGCTGTCCCCTTGGCAAAATCCGACTTCGGTGTCAAATCAGGGACTTGAGGAAAGAAGTTACATGCTATGTTATAGACGCAGATACGTCTTATAACATTTTACTGGGGCGACCATGGGTACACGCCTATATGATAGTCCCGTTGACTTTTCACCAGTGCATGAAATACTGCGATGATCAAGGAGAAGTCCGGACATTAGTTGCAGATAGGCAGCCATTCAAAGGATTAGAGAACTACTTCACGGATGCTATGCTTTACAAGCCAGCCCACGAAGTTTCCAACAATAACTGCAAAAGGCCTCAAGAACCCGAAGACAGTGGCAACGAGGCCGATACGGAGTACGAATCTCCGGAAGAGGATAACGGGGGTGATTATGAAATTAAACCTCGCATAAATCTTAAAATAAATTTTGATAATAATGTAGCCAATGTAGTAGATGATGAGTGGATTATTAATGAAAATATAGAATTAGTCTACGAGCCTGCTATAGCTACAGAGTCTGAGCCTTCTTGTACATCCACCGAGACAGATGACCTATCCGAACTTGAAGTTTTGGTGGCATATCACTTGCCAATAAGGTCGTCTCTCATCTCTCGGTCTAAAATAACGAAAGGGCGAGATCACTTCTTTGAAGTACCGCCGCGATATGTATCGCATAAACCGATTGTCTTCGGCAAAGAAAACACGTCGCCCAACCAAAGAAAAAGTAGTGAAAGTGATGAACAAATATCACCTCAATTTCATTTATATGAACAGAAATTCCGACAAATTATGAAAAAGATGGGTTATAATTTTACCCAAAAATCGGGATTGAACTTTGGGAAAGGGCGACGAAATCTCATACCCTCGTTTAGACCAAGAGGAAAGAGCCCAGACTATTATCAGAAAACTAGAAGGAGGTTGGGCTATGTATCTACTCCTCCCTCATCACCATACAAATACGAAGAGAACTCTTCGGCAGACGAGAACTTACATCCGCTTGACCATGATTCGGATCTAAGTACCGGTGCCTGGTTTCAATCTTTAACAGTAAATATGGTTTCAGCCGCACCAGAAAGTAACGAGGAACCAATTGATGTTCAAAATGATTCCTGGACTAAGCACATGGATACCCTTTGGGATGTCTGCTTTGAACAGCGTGACCCGCCCACAGAGGATAAACTAGTACAAGTTAATATGGGAACGGAAGAGAACCCGAAACCCATTTTCATAAGCGACACACTGACTCCCCTGGAAAAGAAGGAACTTATATCCCTTATCAAGGAGTATATAGATGTGTTTGCATGGAGCTATGAAGACATGCCCTGTCTTGATCCTCAGATTGCCACACACCGACTAAATATCAAAGAAGACGCCAAGCCAGTTAAATAACAGCATAGGCGTTTTCGACCGGAATTGATGGAGGCGATTGTTGCCGAGGTTAATAAGCTCATAAAATCAGGATTTATCCGTGAAGAGCAACATCCCGATTGGGTGGCTAATATAGTGCCAGTTCGTAAGAAGAACGGTAAGATCCAGATATGCATCAATTTTCGGGATCTAAATATTGCATGCCCTAAGGACGAGTTCCCACCCCAATCACCGATGTAATGATTGATAACACCTGCGGTTACGAGAGGATGTCCTTTATGGATGGCTTCTCGGGCTATAATCAGATCAAAATGCACCCAGACGATGAAAAGTACACGGCTTTTAGAACGCCGCTAGGGGTGTACTGTTATACAGTAATGCCTTTCGGACTAAAGAATGCTGGTGCCACCTACCAACGTGCAATGAGCATTATATTTAAAGAACATATGCGCAAAACAGTAGAGTGTTATGTGGATGACTTAGCGGTCAAAAGCAAGAACAAAGAAGATCATCTTCATGACCTAAGAACAGTCTTCGGTCTTATGTGAAAACATCACTTGAAGATGAACCCTGCCAAGTCTTTCATGGGGGTATCCAGTGGGAAATTCCTTGGGTTCATGTTCCTCAGAAGGAATTTTCCTTGATCCTGAAAAAGTAAAAGCGATCATCAAAATGTCGCTTCCTCATAATCTTAAAGAATTAAGGAGGTTACAAAAAAAACTGTCCTATATCCGGCGCTTTATCTCTAACCTATCAGGATGATGCTAGCCGTTTTCCAGACTCATGAAAAAGGGGGTTTCCTTCGTATGGGATGAGGCATGTCAACAGGCATTTGACAATCTCAAAAAATATCTTACCAAGCCTCCCGTCCTCATGGCACCTGTCCCTAAGCAACCATTCCTCATATATGTAAGGGCCATGGATAATGCGTTAGGAGCATTACTTGCTCAGTATAATGAGCACGGCCATGAACATGCCCTTTATTACTTAAGCCAGACAATGATCGGGGCCGAGTATCGGTATATCCCGATTGAAAAAGAATGTTTAGCCCTAGTGCTCGCTGTTCAGAAGATCCTGATGACAAAACTGGGGTCCTTAAACGGCCGATTGGCGAAATGGACATTATTGCTATCACCATATGATATACACTTCATTCCTCAAAAAGCCATGAAGGGACAGGCAATCACCAATTTCCTAGCAGACCATCCAATTTGGTCCAACTCTAAACAGACGTCAGAAGTCAACGCAACTAATAAAGAACAACCATGGCAGATGTTCTTTGATAGTGCTGCCAGACGATCTACTGCTGGAGTGGGATTGTATTGATATCCCCGCATAAACACATACTGCCTAATGGCTACTCACTAACAGAGCTATGTACGAACAATGTGGCGGAATACAACGCACTCATTATTGGTTTAAAAATGGCTCTGTAACTGAGGGTGAACTATCTAGAGGCATATGAAGACTCTAAGCTCATCGTCAACCAAATGACGGGTGAGTATGAAGTTAGACATGAAGCCCTCATCCCCTATCATCAACTAGCCATCGAGCTAGCAGGATATTTTGAACAGTTTTATACATATCATATATCTCGAAACGAGAACATCTATGCAGATGCTCTTGCCACACTAGCTGCAACATTAGCAATCCCACCGGGTGCGGCTAAAAATATCACTATTGGTAGCAGAGAACTTCTCTATCCGGATACTGTATTTCAAACCAAGGAGGTGTGCCAGACAGGCTTAACTCTGGAACCCCGTGACTGGCGATTTCCGTTTGTGGATAATGCCTTATATGGGATGTTGCCAGAGAATCCAAAGGAAGCCGCCTCGATAAGGAGGAAGGCTCAAAGATTTTTTTATGATCATACGCTTCAAACTTTATACAGAAAGTCAAGTGATGGTCTCCTACTACGCTGCATATCAAAGGCGGAAGCAGATGAAGTGCTTAGAGAAACACATGATGGAGTGTGTGGAGCTCACCAGCCCGGTCCAAAACTCAGGGACCGCATAAGAAGGCTAGGATACTACTGGCCGAAGATGATTACAGAGGCAATGGCGTACGCTAAATGGTGCCATGAATGTCAAGTACACGCTAATTTCATCCATCAACCCCCAGAATATTTGCACAGTACCGCTGCTAGTTGGCCATTTGAAACATGGGGAATGGATATTGTGGGGCCAATAACCCCCCCGTCATCCAGAGGACATTGGTTTCTCGCAATAACTGATTATTTTTCAAGGTGGGCCGAAGCCGTGCCCATGAGAGAGGTAAAAATGACGGATGTGATTAAGTTCATTAAGCATCATATCGTTTACCATTTTGGCGTCCCCCGAAGAATCATTCACGATAATGGACCGCAGTTCATCAGCCAGGGGTTCTCAAGATTCTGTGATAAGTTCAAAATCAGAGATGTTGCTTCAACGCCATATAACCCTGCGGCAAATGGATTGGCCGAAGCCTTTAATAAAACTATTATTAAGCTCCTTCGGAAGTTCGTCTCCTCCAACAAAAGAGACTGGGATGAAAAGCTGGGAGAGTGTTTGTGGGCTTATTGCACCACCGTTCGCACCCCAACAAAAACTACCCCGTTCTCCTTAGCTTATGGAAGTGAGACCGTCCTGCCTCTTGAAGTCCAGATACCATCATTAAGAGTCGCCCTAACCACAAAGATGACGATAGAAGAACGCCATCAACAAAGATTGCGAGAACTAGAAGCGTTGGATGAAAAACATCTCCGGACTCAACAACAAATTGAGTTGTATCAAGCCCGAGTCTCGCAAACGTTCAATAAGAGCGTTAAACCAAGGATCTTCAAGTAAGGAGACTTGGTTCTGGCTATCAAAAGGCCAATGATTCTAACCCACAAGACTAAGGGTAAATTTGAACCCAAGTGGGAAGGACCGTTCATCGTGGAAACGGTACACTCTAGTGGAGCTTATCATTAATGAACTAGAATGGTGATAGAATGATGATGCCGATCAATGGCAAATTTTTGAAGAAATACTATGCATAAAAAAAGATCATTTGCTGTCACATCTGGTTTATATCCCTAGAAATATAACCATCCACTTGTTCAAATTACGCATATGAGCACTTGAACTTCATTACTAAACTAAGGCATGTGCAATTAGGCACCTCTATCTGAATCAATGATCCTAATTGGTCATTCTGGTGTATGCAATTAAACGCTTTCACCAAACTATCACTTTGCTCTAATGGAGAGCTTTACTGTGTTCAATAATTTTGATCCGGTTATTCTGGTATTAATCTAAGTTATGCAGATGAGCCTTAGATTATTTTACCAAGACTATGACTATTATTTGTTGCGCAAGGAAAATTTGTAGCCAACAGATAAAAGAATCAAAAGAATTATCTTTATTCATGAACCAAAAGAATGAAGTTACAAAAGAATGAAATAATTCAAAGAATCATTGAGTTCCTTTTATTACAAAAGAATAAAGAATAAAAGGGAATTATGGCTCTCCCAAAAACTTCAACTTATTTGTCGTCTCATCAATTACTCGACAACGAGTCTCCTCCACGGAGTGTTGAGCCTGCCGACGTAAATCATCGTCATTTATTGCCAGTTGTTGGGCCAACCGCTGACGAGATTCTTCAATAGAGCGGCTCTTTATTATGTCCTCTTGCTCGAGTTGTCCTTGTTGAAGGATCAGCTCTTCCCGTTTCTTAATGGACTCTCCCAGCCGAGACTCGCAGGCTTCTAGAATAGCGCGAGCCTTAGCGACAGTCTCTCTGGCTCTGAGAATGGCTGATTGGCTCCCCTCGATCTCGAAGTCCACCATTTCTAGCCCTCTGAGGATTGATTCCTGATTGGCTCGTAGTTCTGCCAACTCCCGAGACCAGACTTCCTCTTGGCGCCTCAGCTCCTCTTGACGAGCTATCATCTCTACTCGAAGTCGCGCCAACTCAATTGCGGTGATCGCTTCCACATCCGCTTGGCGAACTATGTTTAGCATATTCACCTGCTCTTCTAGAGCTTCTAAATGGGCCCGATAGGGAGCTGCTTGGTCACGTCCTCCAATCCTCTCGATATTGTCCAGGTAACTGAACAACATTAGACGTCCGAGAGTAAGAAAGTCTCTTCCGTCCAGGATCATTCCAATGCATCTCCTTAGCAGCCCCATGAAGTCGTTAACACTGTGGTTGAAAAATTCTTCAAGAGGATCAGTAGTGTCTAAGTTCAGGACGGGCAGCGCCAAGGAAGATGTCACCAGGGGAGGAGTGGCTTCTGTCGGAGTCGACGAGGAAGAAGCTCGCCCCTGTACCAAACTCATAATTTGCGGGGCTAGTAAAGCTAGTAAAGACTTGGCAGAGCTGGGAACCCGAAGTGAGGTATTGTCGGTACTAGGAAATCGAGCAGCCCTGCCAACAGGAGTGGATGTTGGAGTGCCCTCGCCTGAAATTCCTCCCGTAACAGAAGTAGCCTCAAAAGAGAACTTCAACTGGTTTTCATCTCCTGTTGGCAAGTGAGCAGGAGCAGGAGGGGCCACCAGTGTCTCAACAGCCACTATCGTCGACGACATTAATATTGTTGGCTGAGGAGTGGAGGGTACACCAACCACGATAGGGAAAGTCCCCTCGGAGCTAATAGGCGGAGTTGGAGACGGCAGGCTCGGGGATGGAGGAACATCGCTTGACACAGCAATAATGCCCGTCCGGTCATCACTTAATTCGTCAGCTAGAGGAGTTGATGAAGGAGCAGGGCATGTGGCCGGTGTGAAGTAATCTGCATCAAACTCATTGGCGGAACTATCCAGTCCACCTACTGATCCCGTGATATCGGAATAGTCCACCAGCTCCTCGGACTCCACCCTAGTAGTCGAGTGCATGGGCTAATGAAGCTAACTACCTGCATCTCAGAAAGCAAAAAGTATCATATATATAAAAAAACAAAAAGGTTAAAAACTAAGAAAATTAAAAAGAATGAAACTATACCAGAGGATACAAGTCCTGTAGTTGAACTTGAAGGAGGAGTTGTCGCCGTCTCTAAGAGCACACCCATTTCGCTACCCAAAGGTTGCGTTGTAGTGTGCTCGGCAGATTCTTGGGTTGGCTGAGTCGGGGCTCCAACACTACTGGGAACTTCAATGGGTCTACTCTCCTCGGCTGATGCTGACGGCAGAGTAGAGGCAAGCAGATCCGTTGCAAATTGGACTGCTGCCTCGTGGGGGATTACTAGCGTCTCTCCAGCCAGTTTCTTCTTCTTCTTCGTGGGTTTGCCCCTTACAGATCCACAGCGCTTGACAATCGGGCTCCGGGAGTGAGTGGTGATAGGTTTGGAAGCACCTCTAACACCACCAGCATCATTATCATCATCACCATCAGAATCGCCAGTATCTGAAGGATCCGCCGCGGTACCGAGGAACTCATCCATCCCCTTCACTCGGACCCTCTTTGCCCCTCTACGGAAAGAGTAGAAGGTTTCAATCTCCTTGCAACAGCTATGATTGATAGAGAAGTTAGGCACATCAGCGTTGGCAACGCTGTACCAAGTGCAGAAACTCAAAACCATGATTAAATCTGGCACCTTTTGGGGCAGCATAAACTCAGCTCCAGTTCCCCCGGCGACGAAGTGGAATCAGCCCCGCGCTCCTGCATACAAATTTCCCTCGTACGCCAACCCGTTATTCGGATTTCCTATATAGAGTTGCGTATATCCAAACTGACGAGCAAATATGCTTGGGATATACGGCTCTATATAGCACATGGTGTCTTGTCTGTACACCAAGTGTCCGGAGCGAATATTCAGTAACCATCAGAAGGCCCTGAAGATAAACTGGTGAATTTGTTTGCTCCCAAAATATCTTTAAATTTAGATCCATACTCTCCTCCAGGGAAGTCTGGGAAGCAGCGGAAGATCTCGTAGTTCCAGTGGTGGCGGAGCGTTTTGCGGATTACCGACATGTAATTACTCTTCCATACAGAGCGCTCGTACTTCTCCATGAAGAACGGCTTGTCGATCAGGCTGTAATCCACAGCACTCATCAAAGACGGGCAGTGGATGACTAGCCACACCATTAAATATTTGTAGGGTATCTCCACCCTGGGGTGCGGTGTCTTCACCGAAGCAGCTTCTTGTGTTGCTTTACCCTTTCCAGTTTTGCCCTTGTTCTTTTCTGCTGGCATGAAGCTGTTGCAGAGGGCCCAGAGTCAGCTTTGGAGGTTACTCACCATTACTGGCAGGAGCCCGAATGGTCATCCATAGGCCAATAGAACGGCTGGATAGACAACGTTCTTGGCAATGGCCTCCTTAGGCAAAGATGGAACGACACACCTTTTCAACCAGAGCATCAAAAAGCCTACAAGCAGACCCCTATTCGAAATTGGGAACTGTGCTTGGTAGTGAAAGCATTGGAAGACGGTGTCTGGACTGAAACCCCTTCATTGGATTCAGTAATATAAGTTGTGGCCCCCAGCTTGGAGATGCGCTCCTTAATTTCTTCAACACTAACGGGAGGGCGTCCACGAACCATAGGGAGACTCTCTTTCAAGTTGATGAAGAGGTAGTCTGCCCACTTCTTATGGCCGATCCTTTGATTTCTTACTCCAGTTGGATCGGCGCAAATATGGTAATGACATATCATCTCCCAATAGGTTTGATAGATGTGTTCATCCCTCGCTTTCAACATTTTCAGTTCTGCAGCGGTAGGGATATATTCCTCATAAGGGACTTCGCTCATTGATAACCCCGACACTTCAAACATCTCATGGAGAGCAAATCCTAACTCATCCACGGGAGTAAAGAAGGTGCCAGTTTTGGGGTTATACATCTCCAGCAGGCTGAAAAAGTGGTATGAGTTTTGAGGCAAGCCAAACTGAACGTTTCTAATGGCTTTGTACAAGCCAATTTCCATCAGGGTCCGCTCATGGGTGTCCAACACATACTTGATGAGCCTGAACCACCACATGTTGCCCGATGAATGGATCCACCCGGGCATCCGGAAATCTTTGGCAGGATATTGTCCACCCTTGGCCAAGAATTCGCTAAGAAAAGTCTTAGCTCGAATTGGGACTTCACCAACCAGGTGCTCCTTGGTGACTCTGCCGGGAAGAAGCCCAGTGACACATCTAGAGGGACCATCTTGTAAAGCCCCGTTTGCACCAAATTTGCCTAGTGCAACCCCGTCATATTTACGAGTTAGTTCCCATTCTAACTCGCAATGAGATGATAACCTCTGGAGATATACCAGAGGGTAGCTGCGCTCCATATCAGGAAGGAACATCAGCAGGTCACCGTTCTGATAAAGCCATTTGCTCTCTTCTTCAAATAGGATCTCATCAGAGTGTTCTATAGCGTCTCCAAAGAGTAACGCCAGCTTCTCCAATGTCTCTCGGTTTATGGCTTCAAAGGGAGCATCGGTAATAATCTCTCTGGCAGTCGCATGACTGTATCTTATCAGTTTCTCCGTACGCTCTCTAAGACCTGGCGTGAAGGCAGGAAGATCAGTGATGAAACGAAACTGGGTTGCTGAGTCTGCACCACCAACAAAGTCGAAGTGATGCCCTTGGGAGATTGGATTCACTGAGTAGCCAACTGCAAAAGAAGAATCAAGAGTTAGAAAAGTTGTTACAAAATTAGAAAATTTTTCTAAGTATAGAGACGCGGAGTTAAATATAACTTCGCGCGAAGTTAAGAAAATAACCTCGCGTTCTGACAGAACGCAAGGATGACAAGATAACTTCGCGTTTGGATAATAACACGAAGCTAAGGGGATAACTCCGCGTTAAAAAACGCGAAGCTAAATTTGTAACCTCGCGTTTTAATGCGACAGTTAACAAAGATAACTCCGTGTTTACAAACGCGAAGATAACGCGATAGTTTCGCGTAGAAGGAGACCAGAGGCCTTTCTTCTTCTCCAAGCCGTACGGCCGGAGTACGGCGATTTCACCAGTGAAAGAGATGATTGGCTGGTCAAAACCAAGCCAAATCACTCCGTTATTGTTCCAGAGTGCCCAAAAACGGAGATCCTTACCGCCGATGGGCGCGGCGTGAATTGGCTCGTCGTTGCGCCGCTGCTTGTGCCGGCCGCTGGTGGCGAGGAAGCACGAGAGGAGGAGCGAGTCTTGGGTGCTATTGATCCTGAAGAAATCGGAGAGAAATCGACGAAAATTTGGAGAAATTGATGAAAATCCGCTCGGGCGCCGGTCGCTTGAAGCTTTGGATTCTTGGATTCTTCAAATGAAGTGAGGAAGAAGAAGAGGAAGAGACTCTATTTAAATAAAAAAAAACTCGCCTCTTGGTATTCGGCGCGAGAATCGGAGCAATTACTGAGCAGTTACCCATTGAAATGCGAAGCTATTAGCTCCGCGCAAGTATACAAAACGCGAAGATAACTTGGTATTTTAACTCTGCATTTCAGTTTGAAGATCCAAAGTATTTCAAAATTTGCTAAGTTCTAAGTCATTTTGAAAACTTTGGAGGGGGTTCTGTTGGTAGTGAAAATTTCTAAATAAATGGGATTTTCCACAATATAACGTGGAGCTAACTTTGTAGCTTCGTGTTTGGCTATTCTAGCCCCGTGTATGGATAAAATGCGGAGCTAATCAATAGCTCCGCGTCCTAATTTCTTAGCTCCGCGTTTTAATGCTATTAGCTCCGCGTGAGCAGATAACCAGAATCCTGAATTGATTGAGATTAAGATTTAGGTTTATCCAATACCCAAATTAAGTCCAATCAGAACTCTAAATCAAGATATTTAAATCAAAACTAAGATATTTGATTGGAATCCTTGATGAATACAAACTCTATTTAGATAGAAACTCTCATATTGACCTAAGACTATAAATACCCTTTAGAGGAAGTCCTAGGGATCTTTTTCGATCATCTCTTTTGCATCTTGGAGAATTCGAGTTACGCGTGAGAGCTTTGAATTTGTGAAGACTAGAGAAGATTAAGATCAAGTCGGCCGTCATCTTCAAGAGAGAAGATTATCGACGTCAGATCGTCAAAATGAACTACTAGTTAGATCTCATCGCCACATAGATCCCACTTTTCATTGTAAAAGAGAGAGATAAATTATAAATCCTCTCGTTTGTTCTTTTTCTTATTCACTTTCGTTGTAATTAAGTTATTTCAATGGAAGGAAAGCAAATTTCTGCTGCGAACAATGTGAGAGATCCAAAATTTGAATTTACAAATATTATCAATAGTGAAATTTGATTCGGTCCATAGACGTAGAACTTGTATCGAACCATGTAAAGCCATAGTGTTCTTTGATTTGATCTTGTAATTTGTTTTCTCTATGAAAGTTTTGGCTTTATCAATTTATCTTTAATCTTAATAATTCATATATCTCTATTTAAATTACTTCTTCTTCCATAATAAATGATATCAGAATATCTAAATTTCATTCCTAAAGTTTTGGGAGATTAGGGTTATTGAAGATTTATAAATGTAAAACGTTCTATAAAAATTATGTCAAGAGATTCATCTTCAGATTCTTTAACACCACAACCAACACAAGGGGAGTAGCGAAGTCTTCAACGGCCTCAAGATCTGCATTGATGAATGTTATGTGCGAGGTGGAGAAGTTCCATAGAACTAATAATTTTGGCATGTGACAATGTGAAGTCATAGAAGTCTTGTTTCAACAACATCTATATACGGTACTTAAGAAGGATAAATTCGAGAATATGACATAAGTTGAATGGTAGAAAATAAATCATTTGGCTTGTGAAATGATTACGCTTTGCCTGCCACAAGACGAAAAATATTTTGTGAAGAGGAAAGTTATAGCAAGTGACATTTTGCAGAAGTTGGAAGATAAATATATGATGAAGATCATAGAGAAACATTTATATTTGAAGAAGCTTTTTCGTTTCCGGAACAAATAAAGTACTTATATGTTTGAATACCTCAATAAACTTAATATGGCACTTGTTGACTTGGTAAATTAAGATATTGAAATTTTAGATTAAGATAAAGATTTATTGTTGTTGAACTCTCTACCTAATTCATATAATATCTAACTATCACCCTATTTTATGGAAAGTCTGAAATTAGATTTAAAGATGCGTCTAATACCTTGATGACCAATGAGTATCGAAAGCTCAATAAGAAGATTAATCAAGATTCATATTCTTATGCATCAGTAGTATGAGGATAATCTGGGAATAAGAATCAAGGTAGATAAGGAAAATCTCATTCTAAATATAAGAAAAAATATCCTGAAAAGATTGAGTACTCCTATTGCCAGACAAAGAGTCATTGGAAGAAAGATTGTCCCAAATTGGCTAAACATAATAAGAAGTATACTTAGCAGTAAACGTTGTACATGATAGATATGAAAATTCAGATATTTCTCTAATAGGTTCATCTATGTATTGCCCTAAAGATGAGTGGATTATGGATTCGGTCCTAATAAACCTTCTTATTGAGCTTTCAATACTCATTATTCATCAAACCATTACACACATATTCAAATCTATTTTCAAACTTTCTGTATAATAGAGATTTTTATCTTCATCCAGAATTTCTACATCTAAGTTTTGTAAATCACCAAGTATCTTGTTGAATTCATTGAGGTGTTCAAATATAAAATTACCTAATGTGTTTTTATCAAAAGAGCTTCTTTTTCAAATAGAGACTGTTCTCTATTCTTCGTTATGTACTTATCTTCTAATTTCTAGCAAACGTCACTTGTTACAGTTTTCCTCATCACAAAAATACTTTTGGTCTCTTTTAAGGCAAAGCCTAATCGTTACACAAGCTAAACGATTTGTCTTCTATCATTCAACTTTCCTTATATTCTCGTGCTTATCCTTCTCCAATGTTCTCCGTGGATCTTATTGAAATAAGACATCCATAATTTTACATTGTTACATGTTGAAATTGTTAGTTTTATCAAACTTTTCCACCTCAAACTTAGCGTTCATCACCATGGATCTTAATGATGTTAATTACTTCGAAGACTATTATGTAGTCAATTGTCGTACTAATGAGTCTGAAATTAATTTTCCGGTATGATTTTCTGAAATAAGTTTCAATATCTGATAATCTTATTCTCCCAAAATTCAAAGAATTAAACCTTGAATGCTCTGTACCACTTGTTGCAGAAACATTAGGTGAGAACAAAGGACTATTGAGATTCAATAGATAAATCGGTAAAAACAGAAACTTTAAGAGAGAAAACAATTAAGAAGATCAAACTAGAGAATACTAAAAATGGACATGATTCGGAGTAAGTCTTACGCTCACAGGCCGAACCAAACTTCATTATCAATAATATTTGCAATTACAAGTTCTAGAAACTCTCAAATTGCGAAGACAATAAAAATTCTCGAAAGATGTAAAATATTTTCACCTCACAAAATATCTTTTAGGATAACCCCAAAATTCCCTATCTAACTCCCCTTATATATCTTAGGGATATTTGGTACCAATCTTAAATAAAATAGGGATAGTTTACACTAATTCAAAGATCAAATCACGTCCTGCATATTGCATCAACAATGGCAGGTTCGTCGTTTATGGCGAAGTGCCTAAGCACTGTCTTTGGTGCTCATCATTAATGGCTCATCGATGACAGTGGGCCCATCGATGACCAAAATCGTCCATCCATGGCCATAGTGTAATTGAGCCAACCAACAATATTTTTGTGAGATTATTATGTTTATTCTGGTAAAACGATATGGAGATAATATCATGATAGTAAATAACCACAAAAAATCTACATCTTTGGAATTATATTGAATGTATTTGATGATCATAAACATGTGACTATATGCATTCTAATAATATTACATGAGATTTAGATGGACTACTGTGCCGAATGAATTACTGCAAGAACAAGTTATCAAAAACATATCTATACTATATTTCCTCACTTTTGTACATGTTATGAAATAATTAGAACCAATCAATTTATTTATTATAAGTCAATAAATACATATATTTATAAGTGTCTCAATATCATACATATAATTCTGCAGGCGATGTGGGACTAACATAAACTAAACTCAAATATAAGATAGTTTTCTAATCTAATACACCTCTTCAAGTTGAACTATAAATATCAATTATACTCACCTTGTTACACAAATTAGAAAATACTGTCTCCCTCTGTAATAGTACTAATTAACTTAAAATGGATGTGTAGTAACAACCTTAGCAGTAGTAATAGCAGTAGTAATAGTAGAGTAGCAATAGATGAATCGCTTGAATTATGAGAGGCCACCCATATTCAAGCAGAAATAACAATAACAATAGATAAACTTTTTTCATAAAAACAATAGTAGGTAGCAAATAAACTTCTTTTTTAGAAATAATATCAGGCAACAAATAAACTTCCTTTTTAGAAGTAGTATTAGATAACAGATAAATTTCTTTCTTAGAAATAATAGTAGGTAGCAGATAAACTTTTTTTAGAAGCAGTAGTAAATAGCAGATAAACTATTTTCTTAGAAGCAATAATAGGCATCAGATAAACTTCTTTTACAGAATCTGCAGCAGGCAGCAAATAAACTTCTGTCATAGAATTTGTAGCAGGTAGCATATAAACTTTTTTTTCTTAGAAACCATAGTAGCCAATAAATAAACTTATTTCTTAGAAACTATAATAGACAGTAGATAAACTTCCTTTTTATAAGCAGTAATAGATAAAGAAATGACTAAAGGGTTGCATTAAGTCTAGATTATACACTTGCAGTCGAGGAGGGATCAGCTAGAGTTTATCAGTTACGAAGTATAGAAGAAACAGAAACTGAAGCTGATGCAGAATTGAATTAGTGATGTGATTGTGGAGTTAAAGTCTGAATCGGAGTCGACATCAGATTGGTGAAACGATTACAGAGTCAGAATTGGCATCGGAATCAGAGTCGACCATCGATTAGATAGTTGAGATTGACAGCTGAGATTTATTTTATAACATGATATAATATCATATTATGAAATAATCAGAACCAATTAATCTATTTATTATGAGTCAAGAGATGCATATATTTCTATAGATGTCTCAATACTATTCATATAATTCTATAGGCCACGTGAGACTAAATCTAAACTAAATCCAAATACAATATAGTTTTTTAATCTACATAGTGGATAGCCCAAAATTTTAATTTTGTAACGGAATCATTTACTAGCAATTATTTTGACACAAATTTATCTAGGATTAATTTATACAATGTGGTCTTTCATACTACATGCCGTGTTGAGACTCTTGAAGTCAAGAACGAGTACTTTATTTTGTGTCATAAACATGATAATCCTCACCTGTTAACTTTACTGATCAAACATAGATCACGAGCGAAAAGAGAATTCATCAAACTCGCCCAAGGAGTCAAGCAACTTCACTCCACTCGCATTCAATTTCCAGGACCAAATCCTCCAAAATTCAAACAAAGGTGACGAGTCTCACCTGCCAATAGAGATGGTGGACGCGTCCACGGGCCAAATTTTGACCCGCTCTATATAAAATTTTGAGTTGAAAATGAAATTATCATTTTTCTAATTTAAAATTTTATATAGGGAGGGTCAAAAGTTGGTCCATATACGCATCAATTAACATCCCTACCTACCAAGCTCAGTATTTGAACCTGCACTCAGGAAGGCCAAGAAGAGGTTGCACTAGTGCAGCTTGCAACTGTCGATGATCTTTTTTGCAGGCAACAGAATCCAACCAAAGGAGATTACAATCATAGTGGTCAACTTTGGGCGTCCTCAACACTATAAGAAAAGAAGACCAAGTCATCAATTTGACAGTAAAAATGGCAAGATAATTTAGCAAAATTATGATATCAAGCAAGCATAATCTTCAGGATTCAAGTAATAAATTTAGCATGATTTTAGGATCAATGAATTATATTAATTTTAAAAAGTAAGGTCAACAAGACAATCAGTAAGATTTTAAGATGTAAATTAGAATTTTCATTTATTTTGTAATTAACTCTGAAGATACTGTTATATGTATATATATATTATGTAAATAATTTATTAAATATTATGTACTGAGTTTACACTATCTGAGAGCTTCTACATAGTATCAGAGCATATTCTCTCAAAAACTTAGATCATTTCCACTGATCATGACCATAGTCGAAATTCCTATCACCACTGCCACACCCATTATCATCAATATCAATCATTATGCTTCACTCCTCCACTATATGATGTTGATTCTCAACTCACTATCTTCAATAGCGTGTTCAATTGGATATACTTCTAATTAGCTACAATTTACAATGGTATGTTGATGGAACCCTTAAATGCTCATATGCGTCCCTTTACAGCCACGATCGTCTCCATTTCTGCCACTATAACCATCTCCCGCACTTATAGGATTTGGCAATATGTCAATTGAAACCAAACCATTTATTAATCCATCTAAAATATCATGTGAAGCTTAGAATAAGTTAACCCTTATTTATGCAAGTCCATATGAGAGTTCTTTAGTTGAAAGAAGAATTGATCATGATCCAACGTAATTCTAGCTCTGTTATAGAGTTCCTCAATATTGTCAAGAAACTCATCAATGAGCTTGTCCTAATCGATTGGCCACTCATCAATGATGATATTACTCTCTACATTATGCAAGAATTAGGCTCAGAATACAAAGAAATTGCAGCTCCAATTCGTGTTAGGGATACATTCTTGATGTTCGAGGAGTTCCAGGTCCTATTTGGAGGGCATGAAACATATCTTCATTGGCTAGATACGTCGCTCAAAATTTTATTACCATTGCTGATTTTAGGAACAAGAAGAATACTTCTGCTGTGCACAACCCTATTTCGAATATGAAAAATCAATGCAACAATTCTAGCAATGGTTCGAATTTCAACAAATACTCCAATGGTTTTTGCCGTATATATCCAGATCAATAGAAATCTAATTACACCCCCATGATGCCAAGTCTAGTATGCTTTGGGTCATAAGGCCAAACATTGTCCTAAACTATCCAATTTCAACGGTGTATGGTTGCTAATTATGCTATTATTATAGAGCCAAGAATATCTATTGGCTTGTGAACTCTGATACTTTCACACAATATCACTACCAACCTTTCAAAGCTTACCATCAACTCTGAGTATGACAGTACATATGAAGCGATCATAGGTAATGATTCAAGTTTGCCTATCTTGCATATTGGATCTCTTAAATTTAAATACCCCACCCATACTTTTCATTTACAAGACATATTATATATTCCAAATACAAAAAAATTCAGTGTTTGTGCATCACTTTACTAAACAAAATAAAGTTTCTAATGACCCTTTTTTTTGAAGGACCAGAGTACTAGAGCGATTATCCTATGTGAAGTATGTTAGAAATGACTCTATTTTTCGCCTGCAACTTTGAGACCATTCTCTAAGAATGCTATTAAATATATTTATGAGCACACACCTGTTGACAAATGACAAAAAGGTTGGGGCACCCATCTCAGCTTATCATTTCTTTCGTATTTAATTCTTTTAAATTACCAGTTCAGTGTCATGCCCATCAGCCATATTTACTTTATATTCTCTCAATAAAGCTCATAAGCAACCTTTCCATTCTATCAATTGCATTAATCAAGCGCTACTTGAATTCAGTTATATTGATATCTGGGTCTCTCAAAATTTATTGGTATTGATAGTTCAAAGTATTATATAATTTTTGTTGATCATTATACCAAGTATATTTGGTTTTAATTCATATCCCAAAGACCGAACATCAGTCATATTTTCTCACAACTTAAATATCTTGTTGAAAATATATTTAGTTTCAAAATTAAATCTCTTTGCTCAGATAATGGGGTAATATATTCGTTAAAATCTTATTTTTCCTATTCAAAAGATTAGTCATTACACCATTGCCCCTCGCACACCTCAACAAAATGGTGTGTCTGAGTATCTCCATTGTCATATAGTCAAAATTAGTCTTTCTCTTCTCACTGATACTTCCCTACCACTATTCCCTACCACTATATTATTGGCCCTTTTCTTTTCAAAAAGCTACATACCATATCAATAACATGCCCACACCTCTGCTAAAAAATTCAAGTCCATTTGAGGTTCTTTTTGGTCCAATGCCAAAGTACTTGAACTTCAAATGTGTTTTTTGGCTATTCCTTATCACAAAATATTTATCTTTGTCATGAACTTCAAATCCACTGTGTCTACCTTTCTAGACACGTGATCCACGAGACAATCTTTCCATGTTCCACAAACACCTCCATCGAACCAGAGAGCCCCGAGCCACTGTGTGCCGAACAAATATTCCCACATACTGATCTCATCTTACAGACACTACCGTCCATGGAGCCCCACAAGCCCATGCCAATAAAGATAGTGCAAAGTATAGACTCCCAGCTCTCACAATCTCCCGGTATGGTATCATCTCCTTCTTTGTCTTTCTTAAAACATCCTAATTCGGTAACTGTGGTTCATTCTTCTTTTTTATGCATCACCACCCCTTACCTAAAAGCTAAGCTCCATTTAAAAATCCAGAGAACCATCATATACCCTGTTGAATTCATGTATGTTTGAACTTGAATCTCTGAGCCAATTCACTAGTTCAAAAATTAAATGAATTATGTGAATGGAAAATTGTTTCAAAGAGGAGTACATAGCAAAGGGAACAAAAAGGAAAGAAGAAAAAATAGTCCCACATTGGCTAGAGGTTTGTTAGGATGTGGGTTTATATAGGATTGTTTGTTCCATATCATTGCTTATGTAAAAGAGGAGAAACCTTGAGCACCACGGGTGGTGTTACGCACCGCCCGCACGCACACGCGCACGCGCGTGTGCGAGAGCGAATGGGCGTTTAGGGCGCTTTAGTGGCGCACTTGGCACTTCGCACGTACGCACCCGTTATGAGTCGTTAGGATTTAGCCGTTGAGATCCAAAGGTCGTCTGTTAACCATTGCCGTTAAACGGTCACAACTGTTAACAGCCAACCGTTGTGACCGTTTACCCAGTAGCCTATAAATAGGCCTCTGTCCAGACCTTTCAATACATAAATTTTCTTTTCTTCTCCTTTCTTCTGCAGACAGAAACTTGGTCATCTTTTTGACATGAAGTTTCTGTTTCCAGAAGAACAATTCTTTCATAAATTAGTCCTGCATTACACCATACAGAGAGTGTTCTTTATCAGATTCGCCAGAGCAACAGGATTGCAACTTCCTTCCTATTGCAGATCGTTGTATCCTGAGAGATCGACGCCCACTGTAATCCAGAAGCAAGTGGTGGAGGGCGAATCAATTTTAAGGAGATAGTGTCCAATACTAGCCTCGATCATCTTCCTCTCTTTATCATATCTGCATCAATTCTACATACGTTCATCCTTCTGAATAAATATTTTTCTTAATCCAGTAATTCCTTTATTTGTTTCTTTCTTAGGATAATAAACTAGATAACCAATTTCAGTTTAATTAAATTCCTATAAACAACAGTAGGTAATAAGATTCGAATCTGGAAAATAGAGACTACTGCTATTATACAAATTCGTACTTCCTCTTTAATATTCTCACTGAAACCTGTGCATAATAACAGAATTAATTCTGTGCATAATAACAGTAGTAATTCTGTGCATAATAAAAATAGTAATTCTGTTAACTATTCTGTCCATAAGAAACACTGAAATCTTTTAATCTAAAACAATACTGAAATAACCAACAGTCTTAAAACCGATTAAATTTGTTTTAGATTAGAATACTATTATGCAATTAATTAGAACTCTGTCATAATAGTATTCAATCACTTGTTATTTTATATCTAAATCTAGTTGCTTCTGGAAAAAGATAATTACTTTCTGTGTAGAGAATAGATAAATTTATTGAAGAAATATGATATTGTGATCTAAAGTAAAAATTGATTTTCAATTTTTATTAGAAAGATTAAAATTTATTACAAATATTAAGATAGATAAAATTTTATATCTGAATAAAGATGGCCACTGTATCTGATATGTTCACTGTGGTAACTCCTGTCATGGTTACTCCAACTGTACCTTCAAGCCAGTATGAGAAACCAGAGAAGTTCAGTGGCTCAGATTTTAACAGATGGCAACAGAAAATGTTGTTCTATCTCACTACACTAAATCTGGCCAAGTACTTGAAGGAGACTGTGCCGACTCTTATTGAAGATGATCAACAGTCAGTGAAGGCGGTTGATGCATGGAAACATGCTGACTTCTTGAGTAAGAATTATATCCTCAATGGATTGGACAATATACTATATAATGTATATAGTTCAATTGCTACTGCTAAGGAACTTTGGGAGTCTTTAGACAAGAAATATAATACAGAAGATATCGACTCTAAGAAATATGTAGTCGGTAAGTTTCTGAATTATAAAATGGTTGATTCTAAAAATGTAATCAACCAAGTACAAGATCTTCAAGTGATCATTCATGAAATTCATGCTGAAGATATGACTATTAGTGAATCATTTCAAGTGGCTGCAATTATTGAAAAATTGCCACCATCTTGGAAAGAATTCAGATATTACCTAAAGCATAAACGAAAAGAAATGACACTTGAAGATTTGATTACGTTTGAGAATCGAAGAAGATAACCGTCTTTCTGAAAAGAAAATTGGAAATCCATACAATGTTTCTAAAGCTAATGTTATGGAAAATTCCAATAAGTTTAATGACAGGAAGCGAAAATACAATAGTGAAGACTCTAAGAGTGGTAACTCGAAGAGATTCAATGGCAAGTGCTACAACTGGGACAAGCCTGGACATAGGACTGCCGTGTGCGCAAGGCACAAGATTCTTCAAAGAAAAAGAAGAATCATCCTAATGCAAATTTGGCCGAAGAAGAAAATCTTTGTGCAAATGTAGATGTAAACTGTACATTTATTTTCTCAGAAGTTAACATAGTTGGTGGCAATTCTGAAGAATGGTGGGTGGATACTGGAGCCACTCGCCACATCTGCGCCAACAAATGGATGTTCTCTACATATGAACATGTGGAAAGAGAACTACTCTACATGGGTAACTCTGCAACCTCCAAGGTTGAAGGACGAGGAAATATTGTACTAAAGATGACTTCGGAAAAAAAACTTACTCTTACTGATGTACTTCATGTACCAGATATCCGCAAGAATCTGGTTTCAGAATCAGTCTTGAGTAAGAAAGGGTTTAGGCTTGTATTTGAGTCTGATAAGTTTGTACTTACAAAAAATGGTGTATATGTAGGTAAGGGGTATATGACAAATGGTCTGTTTAAAATAAATGTAATGACCATTGCCCCTAAAGTTAATAATAAAATTGATTCTTCTGCTTATATGACTGAGTCACCTCATATTTGGCATGGTAGATTAGGACATGTAAATTATTATACTTTGCAAAAATTAATAAATTTAAATATGTCGCCTAATTTTAATATAAACTTTGATGATAAATGTAAAACATGTGTTGAACCAAAAATGGCTAAGCTTCCATTTCATTCTATAGAACATAGTATTGAACCTTTAAAATTAATTCATACAGATGTTTGTGATTTAAAATCTGTTCAAACTAGAGGTAGAAAGAAATACTTTATTACTTTTATAGATGATTGTACTAGATATTGTTATGTATATCTAATGAAAACAAAAGATGAGGTAATTGAAATGTTTATACAATATAAAAATGAAGTTGATAATCAACTTAGCAAAATGATAAAGATGTTAAGAAGTGATAGAGGTGGTGAATATGAGTCACCATTTGCACAAACTTGTGCAGAACATGGTATTATACATCTAACAACTGCTCCTTACACACCTCAGCAAAATGGAATTGCTGAGCGTAAGAATAGAACATTAAAGAAAATGATGAATACCATGTTAATAAGTTCTGATTTACCTCAGAACATGTGGGGGGAAGTTTTGCTTTCTGCCAATCATATTCTCAACAAAATACCCCAAAAGAAACTAGATAAAATACCTTATGAATTATGGTTAGGTCGAGCACCTAACTATAAATTCTTAAGAGTGTGGAGGTGTCTTGTAAAGATTGCAATTCCTACTCCTAAAAGGACTAAAATTTGACCTAAAACTATTGATTGTATATTCATTGGATATGAACATAATAGCAGTGCTTATCGTTTCTTTGTTTTCAAATCAGATCATGCAGAGATACATAAGTACTCTATTATTGAATCTAGGAATGCAGTATTTTTTGAGAATATTTTTCCTAGTAAAAAATATGAACCAAGTTTCCCTAAAAGGACTTGTGATGAAACAGAATCTGATTCTGAAAATAAAACTAATGAGGATGAATGTAGACGGAGTAAAAGGGCCAGGGTTAATAAATCATTTGGTCCGGATTTTCTAACATATATATTAGAAAAGGAACCTCAAACTTATAAAGAGGCTATGTCTACACCTGAAGCTCATTTTTGGAAAGAAACTGTAAATAGTGAAATTGAATCAATTATTCAAAATCACACCTGGGAACTTGTAGATCTTCCTCCAGGAAGTAAATCATTAGGATATAAATGGATCTTTAAGAGAAAAATAAAACCTGATGGGTCTATAGATAAATACAAAGTTAGACTTGTAGTAAAAAGCTATAGACAAAAGGAAGGTGTTGATTACTTTGATACATATTCACCTGTAACAAGAATAGTATCCATAAGGTTAATAATTGCTTTTGCTGTATTATATAACCTTGAACTTCATCAAATGGATGTAAAAACAGCATTTTTAAATGGTGAATTAGATGAAGAAATTTACATGGAACAACCTGAAGGGTTTGTAGTTCCAGGTAAAGAGAAGAAGGTGTGCAAACTTGTTAAGTCACTTTATGGACTTAAACAAGTACCTAAACAATGGCATGAAAAATTTGACCAAGTTATGTTGTCAAATGGATTTCGTTATAATGAATGTGATAAATGTGTATATGTAAAAGGGGATATGCACAACTATATCATTGTATGTTTATATGTGGATGACATGATTATCACCGGCAGTACGGTGGCTCTAATTAAAGAGGTAAAAATTATGTTAACACAGAAATTTGACATGAAATATTTAGATATTGCAGATGTTATTCTTGGTATTAAAATCTCCAGGACATCTGATGGATATACCTTATCCCAGTCACATTATATCGAGAAGATACTCGAAAAATTTGACAAAGGAAATAATGATATAGTTAGGACACCTGTAGATATGAGTCTACATTTTACAAAAAATATAGGTGCTAGTATATCTCAATTAGAATATTCTCGGATCATTGGCAGTCTTATGTATTTAATGAACTGCACAAGACCTGATATTGCATACTCAGTAAGCAAACTGAGTAGGTTTACAAGTAATCCAGGAGAGAACCACTGGAAAGCAATAGTTAGAGTACTCAAATATTTGAGGTACACTACTAACTATGGGTTGCACTATACTAGATATCCAGCAGTGATAAAAGGATACACTGATGCTAACTGGATTACCGATTCTAAAGACATCAAATCCACAAGTGGATATGTATTTACTATTGGAGGTGCTGCTATCTCTTGGAAATCTTCAAAACAAACGTGTATAGCTAGATCCACAATGGAATCTGAGTTTATCGCTTTAGATAAAGCTGGAGAAGAAGTAGAATGGCTTTGAAATTTTTTAGAAGAAATTCCAATGTGACCTAAACCTGTGTCAGCAATATGCATCTATTGCGATAATCAATCAGCAATTAGAAGGGCACAGAATGTATTATATAATGGAAAACCACGACATATACGTCGTAGACATGATACTGTAAGATAGCTGCTTACAAACGGAATAATATCTCTTGATTATATAAAATCAAAAGATAATATTGCAGATCCATTAACAAAAAGCTTGACCAGAGATCAAGTATATAAGTTATCAAGCGGAATAGAATTACAGCCTACTAAATAGAGTAACTTCATAATGGCAACCCCACCTAGCTGACTGGAGATCCCAAGATCTAGGTTCAAAGAGACAACCGAATTGTGGGGAAACTCGTTAGAATCAATGAGGAAATAATTCCTATCTCATTTCTATGGTAAAATAGCAATTAACCTGCAATATGTAAGGATAAGCTAAGTTTTTAATAATCCTTATATCTTGGAAATCCAAATAGAGTATGGCAGGATACTCTTAATAAGAGATTACCTATATGAGTGTGAAGGGGCCGTTTCTATGAGAATGATAAAGGCTAAATTCTCTAGAGCACTCATAAAATTACCAGGTTGTCCAGGGCCAAAACGGACACAACATAAAGAATCTGTTAAAATTGAAAGAAATCGTGTGAATATTATTGTCTTAGTTTACATCAAAACTGAACAGTTCAAAAACATCATGTTCACTGGTTAGCGAGTAAGCTCGATAATATTTCACTAGGGAAGGTTCAAAGCCAAAAGCCACATCTCCCGATGCGGTAACTTTCTATTATATTCTCTGTTTAGTTGCATTAGAGTCTAAGTCATTTTCATTCATGTGGGGGATTGTTGAATTCATGTATATTTGAACTTGAATCTTTGAGTCAATTCACTAGTTCAAAAATAAATGAATTAGGTGAAGAAAATGGTTTCAAAGAGCAGTACATAGCAAAGGGAACAAAAAAGAAAGAAGAAAAATAGTCCCATATTGGTTAGAGGTTTGTTAGGATGTGGGTTTATATAGGATTGTTTGTTCCATGTCATTGCTTATATAAAAGAGGAGAAACCTTGAGCACCACGGGTGGTGCTACGCACCGCCCGCACGCGCATGCTTATATAAAAGAGGAGAAAACTTGGTCATCTTTTTGACAGGAAGCTTCTGTTTCCAGAAGAACAGTTCTTTCACAAATTAGTCTTGCATTACACCATACAGAGAGTGTTTTTTATCAGATTTGCCAGAGCAACAGGATTGCAGCTTCCTTCCTGTTGCAGACCGGTCGTTGTATCCTGAGAGATCGACGCCCACTGTAATCCAGAAGCAAGCGGTGGAGGGTGAATCGGTTTTAAGGAGATAATGTCCAACACTAGCCTCAATCATCTTCCTGTCTTCATCATATCTGCATCAATTCTGCATACGTTCATCCTTCTGAATAAATGTTTTTCTTAATCCAGTAATTCCTTTATTTGTTTCTTTCTTAGGATAATAAATTAGATAATCAATTTCAGTTTAATTAAATTCTTATAAACAACAGTAGGTAATAAGATTCGAATTTGGAAAATAGAGACTACTGCTATTATACAAATTCGTACTTCCTCTTTAATATTCTCACTGAAATCTGTGCATAATAACAGAATTAATTCTGTGCATAATAACAGTAGTAATTCTGTGCATAATAAAAATAGTAATTCTGTTAACTATTCTGTCCATAAGAAACACTGAAATCTTTTAATCAAAAACAATACTGAAATAACCAACATACCCAACTCTCCTCACCCCAATGTCATGGTCACCGAAATGGCACCCGCTCTAAATACCGAACCACCCATCTTATGACTAGCAGGGGAATGAATAATATATCTATAAGCCTAAACAGATGTTCCATTAAAGTCTGATTTTGGACTTTACCAGTATTGTTTATAATCTGAAGAAATCTTTTCTCATCAAAATTTGGTTTGTTGTGCAGTACTACTGATCAAAATGTCTAGCGTTATGCTTATAAACTCTCTACTTCAAATTTCTTCCCCTTCTTTGTTCGTTTATATCATCATATCAAACTTGTAATCAAACAGGAAATCTTTTTTCCAATTATAATTCCAAAAGAATAACTTGCTTAACTTTTGTACATGAAGAACTTTCAAGCAAAAATATGAACAACTAGTGCGAGAGTACTGTATTTAAAAAATTATAACAGATAATCCATTAGCAAGTTAACTGTCAGTTGCACATATATGTTACATTTTGCACTTTATAGGCGAGCAACATGAACATTGAAAGAAACCAGTAGATGTTAGAGTAGGAATAGATTTAGAGCGAGAAAGTCCTATATATGCAACAAAATAAAAGGCTACGTACAGTTTTAAAATTTACAACACGCTACATTCGTGAACAAAGATCATCCATGATGCACGGAAAAGGAAAGAAGAGAAGCATGACTGGGTAAGGTGTGTACAAGAAGTGCATGAATGTATGTACTTGTCATAGGGCATTAGGAAATTAATGTAAGCTGTAGTATCTAGAGGTATGCAGGTTTCGATGGTCAGAACTTATTTGTTACTGATTTTCCTGATATCAGGAAAGGTCATGACTTCGCTAGCATCGACAGAATCAATATTTCAGTACACAAGCGGCGAGGAATCGCCTGGGCCTCGTGCATTAGCGTATGGAGATGGCGAGTTAGGAGATCATGGGTTGGCTTCCTCCCTTAACCAGGACTATGGGAATTTCGACCCGGTGCCTGTTATGCCTCCGTCTGCACGAGGGACTCCCATACCTCATACTTGACGAGTGCAATCTCCTTTTACCTTTTAGCTTCACATTTTGGCTTCAATCTTGTACAAGTTCTGTGAGGAGATGGGAGAATCCTTTTTTTAATTATATTAATAAACTTCTTACAAAATTCCGTTGTAGTCTAGTTGGTTAGGATACTCGGCTCTCACCCGAGAGACCCGGGTTCAAGTCCCGGCAACGGAAATTTTATTTTATTTTTTTGTAACTTTCCTGTTATGGGGGAAAAAAAATATTTAATCTTGGATCAAAGTCTCACCGAATCAGCTAAAAACCTCTCGATTTGAAAAAGTAAGTTTGAATCGGGGCAGCTTTTATTGCAGTTTTATGGTTTTTTTTTTTTTGCGAGCTCTCCTCCACCTCGCATCCTGAATCAATCACGCAAGACAGCCGAGGTAAGCTTACAGCTGAAAATTTTTCCATCTTTTTTCTCGAAACCCTTTCTATTTTGGTCGATCAGACCCATAAAGATTTTACTTCAAGTTCATCACTTCATTGATTTCTTTCTTTCTTTTTTTAATTCAATATCATGAGTCTCTCATTTGAATCCAATCCACTTTTCCCTTCAGTAGAATAGATGATCAAACAGAATCGAGAGAATTATAGCTCGAGTTTGTCTACTTCAATGACACAAAACGAAGGCAAGTTTCAATCATTTGCCAGTTTTTCTTTCTTTTACCCTGAAAATGCCCACCACGTGTTTGTTGTTATGCTTCACTGAATGTAATGCGTTCTTGACCGTAGACAAGCATCCTGAGGAAGGAGATGAGATCTCTGCTATTCTCGCGGAATCGATCGAATCGAGTTCCAAGAAGGCCGAGATCTCGCCGGAGGATGCTGCGTGGGTGGACTCCTGCTTGATATTGGATCCACATTGTTCCGATAACAGCTGGGACGCGATGCGGGAGAACCTTCTCGAGAGTCTCACTGCCCGCGCTGTGCACGATGAACCAGGCATTGTTATGGAAATTGCTGAACCAGGCGAGGAAGCGAAAGAGACGGCAGAAGAGTCTGTGCTCGTTGCCGAAGCAGATGGAGATGAAGATGGTGAGGATAATGGGGAAAATCTTGTGGGCTCTCTAGAAGAAATCGAGTCGAGGGATAACATCTTCAAGTTGTGGGAACTGGAGGTGCCAGAGGATGAGGAGGATGAGAGCGAGCTGATCAAACAGCTGAAGAAAGCTCTCACTCTCACTGCAAGCAAGTTCGAACCTCCGCAGTGGGAACCTGCAGCTGTGGATGAACTGGCCGCAGGGTTGGGGGATCTCTCACTGGAACCGCCTTCGGATCATCGCGATGGGACTAACTAGTATTTGATATCTACAGCTACCGTGCATTTGTTACTGAACAAAACCTCGAGATTTCCATGCAATATCAGATTCTGTATTGTATTTCCATGCAACATAGTACTGTTTGTTTCGACATCATAAGCTGTAAACATATCACAATCCAAAAATGACCGATAAAATTACAGGAATGTCAACAACAATGACGCTACGACAAACAGCAGCGAGGCTCCCAGGGCCGCCGCAGAATCATCCACCACAATCTCAATCCCAAACCTACAGGTCCTGCTCGACGGGTCCTTGTTGGTGATGGTCGCCAGCTTGTTGAACCCGCATGCCTGGTCATCCTGATCGTTCATCTGGTAGTAGCTGTTGAATGCGTAAGAGACATTTCCCCTAGCATCAAGATCACCACATGAGGTCTTGTATCCGAGGCTCGTGCAGTCTGCATTTGCACAAGCATAGCTCACACTAGGCGCCATGTTTGGATCGTCTAGGTTGGCAGAAGGCTTGAGGACGCACCACTTCCTGTCGAGATACTGAACACCCCTGGCCCGAACCAAGCCAGAGTTTGTTGTTCCAAGGCTCAACTGATACTTTGGCAGGCCATCGTAATAGAACAGCCCCCAGTGCCTTTCAAAGTTACCTGGCTGTATGCTCTTGCGATCCTCATCGATCAAACTAAACAAGTAGGCATTGATAGGTCCTGCCCTCATCGGCGTCCCTTGCCCTGTCAATATATGCTTCATGAAACCCTGGTTGAATTTTTGAGCATACAGGAGGTTTGCGTTCACGTCGCCATCCGTTGGCCAGCCAATCTCACCAATGATGATGGGGAGATTATCGAAGCCATTCTTCTTCAATGCCCACACAAGGGTGTCATGGTTCGCATCAAACATGTTGTAATACATAGTTCCACCATCAACCACTGGGGTTGAAGTGCCATCGAAGAAGGCGTAATCCACAGGGAAGTTGGGATCAGTGTAGAGGCTGATGAAGGGGTAGATGTTGACGGTGAAGGGCGCTGCGTTGTCACTGAGGAACTTCACGATGGTGAGCATGAGGTCACGGATGTCAGTGCGGAAATCGCCATCAGAGGGCTTGCCGGATGCTGACTCGTAGACATCAGCGTTGAGGGGAACAGTGACTTTGACCTGGTTGCCGAGGCCAGCTTTTATGAGAGCACTCTGGATGTTTTGGAGGGCGGGGAACGTAGTTTGGAGAAAGGTACCGTTGAATGTTGTTAAGAAAGGCTCGTTTCCTACTGCAACATATCTGTCAACACAAGAAAAACCGTTTCAGATAGTAAAAATACTATAGAAGTATCAAAACACAAACTAAAAAAGACTAGTATTGGGAACAAAGGGCGAAATTTTTTTTTAATAAAATAAGTGTACAATTTTCCACTTCTATATTTTAAAATCTTCCAAGTTATTATAGGGCTTTTCAATTACAAAAGGTTTTATTGACATACCCTTTCCCCTTGAACCCTGCAGCACTTTATACTGCCTTGTAAAAATACTAGTCGCTTATCCTTCACCATCGACATGTATAATACCACATATACAATACCGCACATTTTTACGCACACATGCACCATGACGCCCAAAATCTTATCATCTCGTTTAATTGTTCCATCGTATTGTCCTTAACAATGTACACTTTCCCTAACGTTTTGTTTCCTAAAGATGTCACTTTTCTCTCTACTCGTTTGGTATATTTGTTTGATGGACCCCTTATTATGTGTCATTTTAAATATTAAAAGATTGTGAGCTCTGTAGTTGTTATGTAAACTATATGAATGCTGGTAAAAGGTTGAGTATCGTGGTTTGTCAGCAGTCAAAAGGTTCTTATTTTTCGTCTCGGTATGTTCACTCTTTTTCTATAAGAAAGATAAGTTGAACGCAAGAATTATGTTGCTTCTGAACCTAAATGTTAATGTATGAAGGCATAGATGGCAACGTTGTCTTAAATATCCCTTATACGGCTGATAAATCTCCTGGTATAGCATTTTTTAGGGTCAACCACGACTGTACGTTAAAAAAATGAGTAATATCGTTTTGTATGCATATTGACCAATATTTGCAATATTACCCAATATATCACCTCGTTATATTGACCGATATAATTTATTTTTTCAATTATGTTTTTAACTTATAAATATATTTGGTGTTCATAACTAACATTATTCCCATATATGGAAGCCCAAATTCTTTCATCTCTGCTTAAATCAATCAAAATTTTGATTTATTTTATTGCCGTAGAACTTGAGAGACAAATCTCTCTGACATGTCAAAAGTTGAAAATGATAGACATCTATACTGTGGAGCTTATTTAAGTACTGCACAAGACTTAAAACCTTCTCCAAGATCATTTTCTTCCTCTTTACGTCATTACTTCCTCAGATAACTACTATTCTTATCGTGCCTAGATCTCAATTAATTCTATAACTTATGTTTTAACTTTAGTTAAATTTTTTCTATGCCTTATTTTATTTTGTTATGCTTGTATGCATGAACATATTCTTGAATACCTTATATTTATATATATATATATATATATATATATAGAGGAAACGGAAAATACACCGGCGGTGAAGGGAGTTCCTTCACCGCCGCTTAGGTGGCCCAATAAATTTATTACACGTGGCGCCACTTAAAGTAACAAATAAAAGAACTATCTTAAATACCCCTTGAGTGGCGCCACTTGTAATAATTTTATTGGACCACCTAAGCGGCGGTGAAGGAACTCCCTTCACCGCCGGTGTATTTCCCGTTTACTCATATATATATATATATATATATATATATATATATATATATATATATATATATATATATATATATATATATATATATATATATATATATATATATATTGCCATACTAGTTAGATTGATGAAATTAAACCTCGGTAAGATATAAAATTTACATATTTAATGTATAATATAGTGTTTGATATGAACTCCCAATATAAGCTTGTATCCCCAATATATTGCGTGATATCCGCTATCCGACATGTAAAGAACCTATTTGATATAATGCCGATATCTGATATTTAGAATACTGAACACCAACCTAACATCAATGATGAGGGCAGAGACTCTGATATTATCATTAAGTCATTTTCAATAAAAGGATGCAGCATTTCTATGACAGACAAGAAAGGTACTGCACAACTTGCATGTTAGCTCAACATTGACATATTAAAAACCAAGAAGAACAGCTTATCACAGTCAGCTTAGCCGTTACAAGTAGAAATTATTGAACTTCTATGAATTATTTGGAAATTGCCTGATATGTTCTGATTAGTGAACAATCTCTTGAATGCATAACAGTTGCTGCCTTTGTCTTCTGAGGTTCTTGCCGACCTTTAGTTAAACAACTTATGACTAGTAAACATATTTTCTTCTCCCTCATCATTATCAATAGAATCCTCTCCCATATACCTAGTAAATATATTTCTCTCTCCTTTAAAGGTACTGTACATATTTCCCTCTCCCTTGTCATTCTAATTACAGTGAATGGCACAGAGTCGAGCTTCTCTGTTCTCACACTAACTCACATGTCAAAGGTGGAGTCTACATTACAAAACTTACGCACACGCCTAAGTCCAATATTTAACATGGGTACTAATCAGTCGTTTCGCTATCATATCACATATCTTAATAAGGGCTTGAAAGTTCAGCTTCGACTTAATCATCCTCCATTTACCTTGGATATGGTTCATGTAATGACGATATGTGGAGTGTGTGTGTGGGATTAAGTGTCAAAAATGGCCTTCTCATGGATCAACATTTCTAGGCAGACAGACAAACAAATGTAGGCATTAGTGATGAAAAAGGAAAGTGACAAGAAGTGTTTTTTGTCCAGCTTAACAAGTAATAATGCATTAACTGCAGCTTGCAGCAATGCCTACATTTGGTTTCTTGCATGAACAGCCTGCAGGCCTGCAAGAGGTGAAAGGCTAATACACCCCAAACAAACTTATGTGTATCAGTGATACGGGCGAATTTACCTGTAGGTTATGGCTATTTCAGAACTTTGACAGCTTGTTGAGGTACTCACTTTAAATCTTAAACAGGCGATCTTGAGCAAATGTTGTGTATATTAACGACAGGAGAGGGAGGAAAACAAAAGCAGAATTATTAGATGTAGACATGAGTATTAGACATGGACATGAGTGCCATTGTATGACATGGGCGATGGGTGCTAGACACGTCAGTTGTCCAAAGTCCAGACACGAGGACACTTCTATGTCTGTATATATCCTTGTGCATCAATCTAGTTTTGACCCATATAAATGTGTGTCGCGATATGTGCACATCTACATATAAGTTGCGGTTATTTCAGAGCCCAATGAAGTGCTCAGTTTAGGTCTTTAAACAGCTGATTTTGATGCAACATTGTGTATACCTTTTTGCATATTAACATTAAGGACAGGAAGGGAGGGGAAAAAAAGGAAAGCATAATCATTAGATATATAAAATATATGGTTAGTAGACAATGACATGAGTATCATGCTCTGATACATTCACGGATGCTATACACGGAAATTGTCCAAAATCCACACTCGTGGACGCAGCTACGTCTGCATATTTCGTCTGAAGTAATCTATATTTCACCTATATAAATATGTGTTGTCGGTAATATTGTAACATCTACATATGGGCTCTGGTTATTTCAGAGCTTTGAGTATTCTCTTTTAGTGCCCCACAACAAGCACACCCCCCCTCTCTTCCTTGTGAAGCCTCTAAAATGGACTATTTGAACATAGCATTGTGTATTGATGTTAACGACATAGGAGGAAATAAAACACAAGGTACACTTATTAGGTTAGAAATTTAAACGTTACGTTAGTATTGTAATGCTTCATATAAGACATGCACAAGGACAAGCTTAATGGTGCCAAACTTGTCAAATTACTGATGTTAGATTTGTGAATAACATATGGGTATTGTGAAGTTCTAATTGGTTCATGATGCACTGGCAAACACCAATAAGATACCTACAAGAACCATGATTGCATAGTTTTCTTTACCAGGATACTAGTTAACACACGCATATAATATTGTTCATTCATCAGTTTTGATCCCCATGCTTACATCTATTGAAGTTCTGAATAATTCAAACCAAGGATCAGACCGCCCCAATATTGACAGGGCTAAAATTAATGATATTTTTGGACTTGACTTGGTGATTCCATGTCCCTCTGTGCTAAACCCATCAACGATTCCGACATTAGGAAAACCATTATGATTTAGGAATATGCTCCAATGGTATCATAACCATAATGGGTAAATAGAGTTGTTCAAAAATTAGTAGCCTGAAAATTTAGAACTTCCTAATATCCTACAATTACCTCATAATTGCCCGATAAAAGAACAGTATATATCAATATCTAACATTTTTTTTTATTGCTTCATTAAAACTTGATGTGAAATGACCTCTACAACCCTTTACACCTCCTTAAAACACCTTACACTTCCACCCTTACACCATTGCAAATGAGGTCATCAAGTGGCCGTCTTCTTCTTCCCCCCACGTTTACAAAATAACAGGAGTCATTGAAAAAGGTGAAATCGTGAAGGTACCTTTATCAGATGGAAGCATTCAATCAACAGTTAAGGAAACAAAGCTTTTACATGAGAGTTATGGAGCAGCTTTTATTCTGAGGAACATGTAGGATGAGTAAATAATTGCTTAGGCAATGAATGGAAATCATTAACGACACAACCAAGAAACTACTTTTTATGATGGAAATGATTGAGATTTGAGTGAAATAGTTTGCTCACTGGATAACATGTAGGCTTTAATTGCACCTTCATACATAGTGGTGGTGAACGTAAAAAACATTGTGTGCCAAGATGACAGAATTACAAGATATATCTGTTTTTTGACATAAAAGATTCATATTCGTGTAAGGACAAGTAGGTAGGCTGACAAATCATTCTTACTACACTCTTACTACAAAAGGAACCAGCCAACTCCAAACCTATCACACACACACACACACACAGAGAGAGAGAGAGAGAGTGTGTGTGTAATAACAAATATCAGCCTCAACCAAAGGCTCTCGAAGACTCAACATAGCTACTGAGAATAGTGATTTATGTGATAAATGTGGTGATTAGATGATTGTACTTGCGGCACACTAGGATCAGTATCAGGTGTATTAGAGTGTAGTTTATGAAGGGTGATTTGAACATTTGTGCGAGGATGTTTTCGGATATGGGTAACAACTATAAATTGGTATGTCTAAGATGTGATGATCTTATTTAAGAGTTTTTTCAGAGTAGTGCAGGTCTGGCCATGGTTTTTAAGCTATATAAGTATATTAGAGCCTTATATACAAATTGCACTACTATTTTTTTTAAGTATTTGAGTTAACTAGGATGAGCTTCTTGGGCCTAACCCAATTAGCTTAATAACTGTAGTGCTAGACTGCCATTGTTGATTATATGAAATGTATTTGCGTTGCATGTCCCACGATTGAGAGAGCTAAACCAACCACCATTTTGCAGAGACCACATCCACAATGCTCCATAACTAGAATAGCAGCAGATGCCTATTTCATTAGCGCCCACGTATTGGGCTAATGAAGGCTAAGTGGTTAACTGATGCCGATGAATGCTATGGTTAGGCTAAGTGAACATCTCAATGGATAAAATGTGTCAAGATCGGGTTAAATAGGCAATCGGATGGATCTTACATGTCATGATCAAATTCAAGTAAAGCACAATTTATATTGAAATCTCTATAATAATCAAGCCTAGCCCAAGGAGCTCAACCTAGTTAACTTAAATGCCCTCATAACTAGAGAAAGAGCTCGAACTGTATTTATGCCCCATCGCATAACTAAAGCTTAATTATAACGCTCTAAAACTTGTAATATTCTGGAAAAGACGTAGTTAATTAACCATGGATTCAAGGAAGCTAATGTTATTTTTTGAGCTCATGAGAATCATTATAAACTATACTAACTCTTGTCTCGGGATTATACTTAACCAAGGGTGTTACATTCTCTTCTCCTTAGGGTCTGATATTCTCGTCAGCGGGGTATAATACTATACTAACACTTCACTTGATGATATGGGATTCTAGAGTTGGCTCCCGTGAATTTTAGAGATAACTCCAATTGATTCAAGAGATGGTCCCCATCACTATATTTGTGTGGCACTTTATTCTATGCAACAGTTAGCTCCACGTAACATTTAGTATTTAGTTCTACAACCTTCCTACTGATGTTAGCTCCAATACCACTTGTAACGCTCCGAAACTTGTGAATCCCCAAAAAAACAGTTAATTTGACCATAAATTGCTCCCTTAAAAGCATAGCTACAGTTACTTTATTAGCTCACAAGAATCATTTGACTACACTCTTATTCTATCCAATGTGGGACCTAAGTCTCGTTACATTAACCACCACTAAGTAATTTCTAAAATAATCCCAAAGACACTATTAGGTCCCAAATAGACAAATAAACCAGGTTACAGTTATTAACCAAATCCTAAAAGAACTAGATGCAAAAGATCAAATTATCTTTCACCTACACTATAAACATCAAGTACAATTAATCCCATGTTGCTAAGAGTACAACCACCTACTCATTGCATTTCTTACTTAAATTATTCTATTACTTCTGGTACACATCTTTAGTATTGGAGGGTAATTGGTCGGTGTCGAAACCTGACCCCCAACACTTACTTTTTTTCAAAGGTTTGAGTTGGCTAACTCCTAGTTCGTTAGGGCCGACTTTATCTTCTTACTGATATATGAGATAATATGTTGATTGTTTAATGAGACAAGTCCAAGATTAAAAAACTTAGAAACAAAAAAAGAGTAAAGTAGGTCCTTTGATATAAAGACTTTGGGACCAGACGACAAACTTTAGGGCTACTGTGTGTGGGGTATATATAAATCTGAGAGAAACAAAAAAAGGTTGAGCAACAATATTGCATCCCAAGAGCTCTTTGAGACCAAGATCAAAAACAGAAATAAAATAGAGATTTTTTACGGTGACAGAAAAAGAATCGATGTGCATTGAGGTTTCGAAGCATCGAAGCTGTGGAGAATCAAGATTAGGTCAACCAAGTCTTAAGGTGAAGATCTTGGCATATAGATAACATGTTTGTTTCTTCTATTGAATAGGAATCGGTAAGGGTCTATCTCTTCTCATAGTTTACTCTTAATATTTAGGCTTGATATTGAGAGTGGTGTGAAGGATTGAGAGGCTATAATATTTTGTTCAATTTAAGAGGATTTGTTTGTCCTGTGGCTTTCCCTTTTACAGCTTTCCACATCTTGGAGTTTTGTGTTTGTATTATTTTGTCTTTTGTACCATCTATCATCTTGATTTGATGGTGATTCTACTTATTTGTGAACTCTGTTATTGTAAAAGTACATCAAATACCAACATATTCATAATAATCCTGCTACTTTCCTAGGGTTGTACCAACCAAAGAATCGAGTCGAAGGTGAAGACCACGAAAGTTTAGCTTGCAATGTGTGATAGTTTTTTATAATAATGCAACCATGCAGTCGTCAAGATCGTGAAATTTATCTTCAAGACCACATCAGACATTTATTGAAAACAAGCGAAAGGAGGACATTGGAGATTATAGAGGTTTGGCCTAAATCCAGCTTCCGACCAATCACGTCAAGAAGGGTAATTTAATAAGCCTTGCCACTAAAAGCTCACAACCAAAATATGAGAGGGATCAACTAGATTAATCTATAAGGAATCAATAGAAAGTTACCATATGTGGGTTTTAGTCGCCAGACCCGTCACTAAAAATCCCTTGCGAACTTCGTGAAGTTGCGATGAAATAAAATAAAGATTTTTTGCATATCTTTAAGATTATGATAAAATTGTTTCCTCAATATGAAGGTGAAGATTTGGCATCACATGAATAGTAGGTGAAAACCTTCAAGACAAAGGAACTCCTCAGTGTACTTAAACATAAGGGTAGCTTAAATAGTATTTATATTTCCTTTGTTTCGTTATTGTTATCTATATAGTCAGATAAGTGATCAATATATGAAATTCCATATACCTAAGTTAAGGGTGGATGCACCATATAAAGAGCTGAGTTAAAACAAAAAAACAAACGAACATGGCTAAGACTAGGGAATATTCGGTAACATGACCCTGTTGCAGACGACAGATATTCTATGACTCCTCCATACCTCTTTCCGTTAAAATGCATGACGAAGGGACGGGAATTTTGAGTTGCAATGCTTGCTTGAATGAAAATGGCATCTAAAGGCGCACTCATCGATATTTTTTATTTCGTCACGAGGAAGAGCAGCTTTCTTGTGTGGGAGTGGGATGGAAGCAGTAATACGGGTTGCACACTAGTAAGAGGACATATTGGAGAACTGGAGTTTCAAGTAGCATCATGTTAACACATGCACAATGCAAAGGATTCTTATGCATACACTTTTCCTTTTTCAGTACTATATGCTAATGTCAGTGCTGATTTCAGTTTCAAAATACTCGTTCTTATGAACAAGGTCAAATATTTAACCGAAATTCAGCGACAAAGCAAGTCCCCCAATCTTCTCTAGAGGTGAGGGGCAAAGCAATCGTTGGGCACATCTTATCCAATGAATGTAACCTCGTCCAATGAATTGATGAGTTTAAAGTAAAAATAGGTTTGGGTTTGGCCCCATGTATAGTTAGGTTATTGGTTGTACACTGAGCATATGAGACACTCAGTTAATCTGCGCCACTTAACAGTCAACAATGCTATACAAAAGCGGACACTTTGTTTGATGGAAAGACGGCTTACGGGCTTATTTTCTACCTAACAAAATTCTAACGAGATTATTTGGGCTCAACCAAATGCAATTCGACATGAAGTTTGATGGAACACAGATCTCACGCAAGAAACTTCCTACACAATTAACTGAAGATACACATGATATGATAAGCACCATCATATATGTAGTTTGGCATTATAGGAAACAAAACCAATTGAACTCTATTCGATCAAGAAACAAGAAACAAACCTGATGCTAACTCCATCACTGACATATCCCGAGATATTCTTGGCTACCCACTTCTCCGCGGCCTTCATGCTCGTCGCCAGGCTCTGCAGCAACTCGTTCGGGATCCCCACCATGACCTCGATGTTGGTCTTCTTCAGCGCGTTCAGTGTTGCGTCCCCTGCATCAAACAGCTTCACCTTCTGAAACCCATTGTCCCTGAGCATCCGCACCACAATGGACGCCGACAGCGGGTGGCTCGTCTGAGTCCCCCAGTTAGCGCCTATCCCGCTCACCGACCCAACGGCCATCATTATCCAGCAAACCAACCCCAACAACAAATACCACCTCCCCATCTCTCAAATAAAAGTGAACTTTTTTTTTTTTTTTCTCTTTTCAAGAAATACAAACGAAGCAGAAGAACCCAAGAGAGGGGAAGAACTCAGAAGGGGAACAGAGCTAGACCCAATCTCAAGAAGCTTCAAGATAAAAAGTTTTGAGGAGAAGATAAGGATTACAACAAAGACTCCAACAAAAATACTACTTTGCTTAATAATAGATATAAAAAAAAAAAAAAGGCAGAGGAGTGGGGATTGGGGCTGATGGGGGGAGAGCAGAGCTGAAGATTCTATGGCGAGAGTGGAGAGGGGAGCTGAGCTCAGGAATATGTGGGGTGCTGCTGACAGGAGAGAGAGAGAGAGAAGAGAGAGTGAGTGAGGTGTAGGTGTCAGCTCATTAAAAAAACTCATAAAAGCATGGGTGTGGTGAGCCAGGGGAACAAGTTATGTTGCTTGTCCTTTTCATTGGGATGCCGGGGGGATTTCTTTAATGGGGTGGGGAATTTAGTTTGACCCCATTAATGTGGTTTTGATTTTTCGGGAAAACCCTTTGACCTCAATGGAAATGCTTATTAATATCCCAACTAATTGAAATATGTTCTATTCACGCACGCACTTTGCTCAACATATCCGTTTATGAAACTTCAAAAAAATTACAAGTTTGCTGTTATATTTTTCGCAATCCCATCCAACTTAATTGAATACTAATCAGATATTAATATTCGATCAACTTTTAATTAGATCGATAGTAATATCTAACCAAAATAAAATGGGATGGATAAAGAAGAAATAAAAGGGAGGGATTAGAATTAGAAAAAAATTAGGTCTATCGAATAATTAAGGAATCATTCAAAATCAAAAGTGAGCGAAAAGAGAAAGGTGAACGTCTTGAACAAAGTGATATGCGTAAATAGAATTTTCCGAAAGAAAAATATAAGTTGCATTCAAAATGAAAGTTTAGCAAAGAAATATCTTAAGTAGAGTTATAGTATTTGTGTATTTATTTTTGAAAGTAAGAAATGATTATGAAGAATGCTATTCTATTATCTAAAAAATAAAAATAATAATAATAATAATCTATTTGTTACTTAAAATATAATAAAAGTACTCATAAGATATAAATAAAATATTAATATTTTATCATATTTTTAAAGTTTCATGAGTTATTTCACTCAAAAATAAGCTGAAGAGAAAGTTATATGTAGATAAAATAAGAAAGAAAAATAGAAGTAGCGTTCAAAATAAAAGTTTCAGAAAAAGTTTCATCAATAGAGTTCCGGTATCTATGTGCAATGTGCTTACTATTGAAAGTAAAAAGTGGACTAGAAATAATATTATTTTATTGTCTAGTAAATAATAATGATAATAGTAATAATAATAATATTTTATCTTGTACATAGAGTTTTGTGAGTTCTTCCATTTAAAAATGAGGTGAAGATAAAATTGAAAGTAGAGTTTTCACATAAAATCTATATCATCCCAGTAGAAATAACTTTCAATTCTTTTCGTGGATAATCAAAAAATAAATTAGTAAAAATAATTTTACTTCAAGTACTCCTATTTCACTTTGTTGCAAACACACACGCCATAAATACTTTAGATCTTGGGAGCATTTTTTTTTTTTATTTAATGTCTATAACATTTGTTGTACATGAGCAACAATTGAGATTCTAGACTACTCCTATTTCACTTTGGTGCAAACACACACGCCATAAATACTTTAGATCTTGGAAGCATATTTTTTTTTTTTTTTTAATGTCTATGACATTTGTTGTACATGAGCAACAATTGAGATTCTAGAAAAGGTAGGGACTACACCTTTGAACATGACTAACATGCTCCATGTATCATGCAGGGATAGATATATTACTATTATATTTTAAAGCAGTGGTTCAGCTTTTACGCATTATGCAATGGTGAAGGAATTTAAGACCTCTTGAATTTGGAGAAAATAACTGATTTTTAGAGTTATAAATTATCCTATATAAGTCCTTATTATTCTTAGCTGGAGAATATAAATTGCATAGTATAGTATACTTTTTTACTGCACTAGTATCAGAATGTTTTTTCCATACGCAAATTAAACAGATATACATTGAAAAGAAAACATTTCCACTGTATCAAAACTCCGAAGTTGTGGTGAGACGCCCACGCAAGTTGAAGACCCATTATTGGGCAAAAAGCGGATTTGAATATGGGTTTCTCTGATATTATATTGAATGTTCCTTTTACTATACCAAAATTTCAAAGTTGTGGTGAGAGTTGAGATATTATTATATATTTTAACAATAATGAGATAATAAAACCTAGCAAATTAGATATTTTCATATCCAGATATTATCTCATATCCAAATATTATGAGTTGTTAGGATTATATTTATTTTATTAATTTGAGTTGTTGAGAAATTTATTATAACTAAATGTTATTTGATCTTATTCTTATGGATATCATTATAACTATTTATATACTCAAGCTGAATGAATGAAATACTCTAGATTTTTTCCAATCCAAAATTTCAACATGGTATCAAAGCGATTAACTTTTTAGGGGGTCATCAAAAAAACCATCCATTGGTACTGGACCACCTCCGTGCGCGCACAGCAAACCATTTTCCTCCGTTGTTATTCCATTGTAAAAAAAAAAATCCCAAAGCACTCCTCTCAAATAGCCTCACAGCAATCTATCACCTCCATATTGGTTCCATCTGGATCCAAAATTTTAGTCTCGATTCTGACTTGAGCATGCCTTTCTTCAAAAGTCCTTTCTGAAGCAATTATCTCATGGTGTTTTCTGGCAAATTCCAAGCCTCTGGTGCCATTTTCAATCTGGTTTCTATCCAGATCTCTTCAAATACGATCATTAAAATCATCCATTCTAATATGGTTCCGTCCATATTTCTATCAACTAGTTTCATTATCCAGTACTTGTGATCCGCATTCCATTGCATCATAAATTTGCCAATTATTCTCTTTTTCAACGATATTATGTATCCCGTTGATACTTTGCCAATTTTCTGGCAATCAATATTTTCCTCATGTTGTTACTCTTTTTGTGATCATATCGACCTTCTTATGGCACAATCACGCTTAATCAATAAGTGTGTGAAATGATTCTTAGATTTCGGCCATCGCCGAGCATGATCACTTTTTCTGTGATCAAATCTTCATTCACTTTTTATAATCGATATGTACATCGATTCTTATTCTTTACACGTAATCATTTATAATGCAAGTTATTTTACTTATGCATTATCATTTGAATGGTACATTTCTATTCTTCATGCCATCTCTTTGATTTCATACGTAGATTTCTTTATTTTTCTTCTCCATCAATAAGAACAATTTGTTCTCTATTCGTCAGAGCTTATCCACAAGGAATAAACTGTCAGCACAACTATTTTAGAAGCTTGTCTGTAAGTTAGTTCGTTCTATCCAGTCTCTAACTTGAGGGGAGAGTGTTGAGATAATAAAACCTAACAAATCATATATTATTTTATATTCAGATATTATGAGTTGTTAGGATTTCAGTTGTTAGGATTATATTTATTTTATTAGTTTGAGTTATTGAGAGACTTATTGTAACTAAATGTTATTTGATTTTATCATTATGGATATTATTATAACTATTTATATACTCAATGCATGAAACACTCTAGAATTTTTCCAATCCAAAAATTCAACAAATATTTATTTTGTACTAGTATCAGAATCTTTATCAAATGCATTATGATTTATTGTGAAAAATTCTCTCTGAAAATATAGTGACAAAATAAAAGGATTTGATTAAAATAATATTCCTGAGCATTGACATAAATTTTCGCATTTTAGGCCAAGACAAAAGCTCATGATGGAAGCCTACGGGTATAAGATATATCTAGAAGATAAACTAAAACTCGATAGAGTCAAATACTTATCAAAGCTCCTATGATAATTGTGGCGAAAACTTTCCTATCTGGGTACATTGAAAGAGAACATATTTAAGATACGTTATAACTTTTTTCCTCCATGATTTTTCACGTATAAATACCCTATTACCTCCACCAAAGAGAAGGATGGATGATGAAGAAGCTGAAGAGAGATAGTATCATTTCGTATGATTGTAATCTCTTCCTCAATATAATACTCATCGAATGGTCATTTTTCTCGAGGATGTAGACCAAGACCTCTCTAGACTGAACCTAGTTACTTCTTTAATGCAAATATTGGGCAACGTTTGCGGAAAAATAGATCGAGCATTCCCAATCAGTCATGATGCTGAATACGCGGTCCATGAACCAGTCAAGCCAATAAAATCTTCCACAGGGAGAAGGCAGCGTGATTACAAACCCATAAGATGAAGTTGAGGACCTGAACATCCCCGCCACTCGTGGTGAACTACGTGAACTTGCCCAGTGCATCGCTACTCTTACCCAAGTCCTGACAAAAGCTTTGACTGTACAAACTAATGGAAAAGAACTATTCTTGCACATAGTGGCCCCAATCAATTCTCTCGGAGCGCAAGGCAACCATCGCAATCTACTGCCCTAAAAAAGGACCAACATGCATCTTGGATTGTCCAAGCGACCCAAGACAATGGAGAAGGAGAGTCAACCTTAGCCTTTCACAAGAGAGCTTGCACATTTTCAGGCTCCGAGCTCGAAGGCCATGAGAACCATGCTCGAGCCTTAATTAAGAGGTGGTTCAAGTTCAAACTCTTGAATAATACGATGACATGAATTCAACTAACCACATCACGAATTTATCACACTAATGCAATTCTAAGGCACCACAGGTGATATTCTCTATAAAGCCTTCTCTATGTCCATCTACTCTTCTCACTAGCTGCATCACAAGTTTGTTTAATAACTCACGGTAAGCAAGATCATGAAAAGGAGTGTTGCATCCCTTCTCAGAGTAGACTAAGCGTGTATCAAGTCAGTCCGCTATTTATTGAAATGATTCAATGAGGAAAAGCTCTTACCTGAGGAGTGCTCCTCTGACTGGCCTTGTTGTCCGAATAAGTTGGGTGAGGCAGACTGGACTCTAAAACTCCATCAGCAGCCTATATTGTTGCATGAGTTCCTTGAGTGGTTCAACAAATATATGGGACTAGAGGAATCCGACCTTGCCTTTAAGAATCAATATTCTTGAAGGGATACAGAACCAGCTAACAAGTAGTCTGAAAGCATAAATGCAACCCTTCAAAGCACCATGACTATCATCATTGGGAGAACATCCAAGTTGGCAAACAGACGCCCCTGAATGCACCTTGAGCCCATATTCTAAACTAGATTCAGGAAAAAAAATCCTCTCTCGACCACCACCACCAATCAGAATATCCGTGGATAACAGAGCTTCTCGACAGTTCTGTGAGTAACATCGGGATGTCAGACATAACACCAAAGATTACTACTAGATCCAGAAGGATATCGAGACAAGATCACTTTAAAAACTTCATCGATAAAGAGAAAACAAAGGGACAGCAAACTGGACCTCTCCCAAAAACACTAGTCGACCAGATGATTGAGCTAATCCCGCAAAGAGGGAAGGTTATACTATAAGGTGCAATCTCCCTAAAGAGAGAAGTTACTAGAGCGCTTAGTGACACCCAATAAAATACCCGTTTTTATACCCTGTGAGTACATGGTCTCATGTCCACTCAGTGCTCTAGCTCTACATCTTATAGGAACTCGGTCCTTTAAATAAAAGCTCCTTTTGTTTCCTGATATAATGAAATTTAATATTATTATTAGTACATTGCACTTGTTGATGAACTATTCGGCAAAATGCCCACATATTCGGTGAAAGTCTACCTATTCAGTGAATGCCCTTGTATATGATGAATATCTACTTATTCGACGAAAGTCTATTTATTCGGTGAATGCTCTCGTACACGACGAGTGTCCACTTATTCGGTGAAAGCTCACTTACTTGGTGAATACTCTTATATACGATGAATGTCGACTTATCTGGCCAAAGCCCGTTTACTCGGTAAATATCCTTATATACGATGAATGTCTACTTGTGTAGGGAAAGCTACTATTTGACAAATGCTCTTGTATATGCTGAATGTTCGCTTATCCAGTGAAAGCCCACCTATTTGGTAAATGTCCTTCTATACGATGAAAGCCCATCTATTAACCTTTTGGCTCTCTACTAACAAGTATTCAATGAATGTTTAACTTGGCTATGTACTGTACTTAGCCTCTTGGCTCTTTACTCAATAACTATTCGGCTAATATCCAACAAGGCTCTGTGCCATAGTTTGCTTCTTAACTCTATACTCCTGATTTATTTTGGCCTTGTATCCATCAAGTATTCCAATGCCTAACTCATTTCCACACCAAACTCAAGTCTGTTCAATGCTTTTGACATACAATATTTCGGCTCTACATTTAGTAAGGTGACAGGGATGACAATCTGGATCCAAACATTGCAATTCAAAAATAAGTACAATTTCTCTGACTTAGAAAAGAAGACTTGACTAACTTTGCCAAGTTCAAATTGTTCTCTACTCCGGACTTTCTCTTCTGGCTGAAGTAAACTGACTCATACATAAAAGTTGAAACATCTAAGAAGGAGTCCTTTCACTCCATATCACCAATGCTCAAGCAAAACACTTCATGGCCCCTGAAAGCCTTCAAGGTGAGAGTTGACATTTAGGTGTGAGAAAGCTCGTGATGGTTCTTTGCCTCTTGAGAATGGGAAACAAGTTGAGAATCAGGCAACTTCCCGATTCTTCTGAGAACCCGATAAGGAATTTATTGGGTACTTGTTCCATAGTGAAAGTTGATATACACATGGCGACACTGAGGTTATAGGATGACACACAACATGACTAGTCATGCCACTTTGAATATCTAATTTTGGTGTAGTCCTTGTGTGCATAATTAATCAAATAGAGGCTCCTTGACTATTTAGCTTTCTTAGAGGACTAAAGATATTTGAATGACAAGACAAGACAACAATGAAGAACACATTCTCCTCAATGTCACCTCAGTCATATAATTGGTAGAATCTAAATCGACAATGGAACTTGACCTCATGGTTTGACATGTAGATACAGAAGCAGCACCCGATGTAAATCTCCAAGCGTCTTCCTTATATGTATAATGGCACCTTTATAATTTTCAAGGCAACAATTAATGACGCAATTAATTACAACACTAAAAGATGTCGATCATCCATCTTCTCTAAAGAAATGATGCCAAGTCTCCCCTAATAGCATAGAAAGTCACCTTCAATAACACTACAAGTCACCCTAAAATAACTAAGCAGTGAAACACCTGCAAAACAAGAGCAACTCGGTAGAAGCAAAGTCTACTCCAAGTGCTCGGTTGGTTGAATTTAGAAATGAGGGGCTATGTTGACACAAATTCTCACATTCTAGGCCCAACAGGAAGGCTCACGATGAAAACCCATTAGCGGAGAGCCCACAAGTATGAGATTTATCAAAAGGCAACTAAATCTCGAATAGAGTTAAATACTTATCAAATCTCTCATGATAACTGCAGAAGGATCTCTCTTATGCACATATATGAAAGGAGAATGTATTCAAAATCTATTATAACTCCTTTCCTTCGAGAATCTTTACCTATAAATATCCTCCTATCCCCACAGAGAAGAGGATGGATGAAAAAGAAGATAGAAAGAGAGTTATCTCATGTGACTCTAATCTCTTCATCACCAATATAGTACTCGTCATTTTCTCTAAGGACATAGGCCAAGTGATATATCGATTGAATCTCATTGCTTCTTTGTGTTTTTTCTATATTTTTTTATTTTCTTTTCTTCTTTACTATTATGTTTATACTGAGTTTCGTCAGGGCAATCTAGCCAGATGAATTTTAGCACAAATATTGAGCTTTCCTGGGGGCTAAAGATCATCAAATTACAAGATAAGGTAGAATGAAGGAGACATTCCGTCCTCTTAATGTTACCTCAGATGTATAATTGATAGAATTTAAATCGAAAGCAGATCCTAACTATATAGTTTGACATGCAGACCCGAAAGCAATGCCCAAGGTAGTCTCCATGCATCTGAAGCAATCATAATGCATTGATTACTAAATTTTCCTTATCTATCATAGTGACACCACCAAAATTATCGAGATAGTAATTAAAGAGGCAATTTAATACTGCTGCACTAAGCAATCTCGATCATCTATATTTTTTAAAGAACTGATACCAAGTCGCCTCAACAGTATAGCAGAATGCCTTCAGCAACGCTACAAGTTGGCTTCAACAGAACTACAAGTCAACCCCAAAATAACTTAGCAGCAAAACACCTATGGGACAAATCAATTCGACAGAAGCAATCTACTCGAAGAGCTTGGTGAATTGAACTCGAAAGTCGGGGCTATATTTGACATAAATTCTCAGATTCTAGGCCCAAAGTCTAGCGAGTAGCCCATAAGTATGAGATCTATCCAGAAGGCAACTAAATCTCGAATAGTTAAATACTCGTCAAATCTCTTATAATAAGTTCAACAAAATCTCTCCTATTCACGCATAGAAAGAGAAGATATTCAAAATCTGCTATAACTCTTTTCCTTTAAGAATCTTCACTTATAAATGTTCCCTTCCTCGACCAAAGAGGAGGACAAATGGAGAAGAAGCAATAGAGAGGGAAATATTTCGTGTGACAGTTCGATTCCCTTTTGTGAAGTTAGAAGACCAGTTGATAGACATACTTATGAAAGCTATTTCCAGTAAGAACCTTTACAACTCACTAGTCAAGTTAGGCATCAAAGAGCTTTATGCACCAACTTGAGGGGAGTGTTGGCATGAATTGTCATTTGAGAGACTTTAGGAACAGATTTAGATCCCTTCAATAAAAAATCAACCTTTATTCTTGCTATGCAGATTTTGATCTCTTCAATCAAGGGTCAACCTTATTCTAACCATACAAATTTTGGATTCCTTCAATCAATAGTCAACCTTATCCTAACCAAGTTGATTTGAATTCCTTCAATTCAGGGTCAACAATTATTCTAACCATGTAGATCTGGATCCTTCAATCAAGAATCAAATTTTATTCTAGTCATAAAATCTGTATTGCCAAAAATTTGTAGCAATTTGTATGGTATATATATGTATTCCATCTCTATAAAGAATAATGAACGAAAATAATTTCTTATCAAAAGTTGTCACAAACTTTAATTTAGCTCTTATCATCATCCTCAAACTAACGGTGAAACTGGAGTGGTGAATAAAAGCCTTGGTAATCTCATCCGAAGCTACATAGAGGACAACAAAAAGCAATGGGACTTAATTTTTTTCTCACACAGAGTTTGCTTATAACCGTTCTACTAGTACTACTATTGGTGTTAGTCCATTTGAAGTTATTTATGGGACTAATCCTCATGGTCCACTTGACATAGTACCTACTACTAATCGATTTAGTAGTGATGCAAAAGCAAGAGTAAAGAAGATAAAGAAAATGCATGCAGAGATTCGAACCAAGATTGAGAAAAGTAATCAAAAGTACAAAAAAAAAAAAAAAGGCTGACAGGTGTAGACATCAAGTTTCTTTCAAGAAAAGTGATATTGTATGGATTCATCTTTGCAAGAAGAGCTTTCCTCCCGTGCGCTATGGCAAGGTCCAGGATCAAGTCGATAGCCCTTTAAAGTTATCAAGAAAATTAGAGAAAATGCTTATCAAGTTGACTTACCTAGCGATTATGGTGTTTCGACTATTTTTGATGTTTCAGACTTTATCATGTTTCACGTATAAGAGATGGACAACTTGAGGACAAGTTGAGCTTTAATCGGAGGAGAATGATCAAGATGCATGCATGGGAAGTTCGAAGGTTTTTTAGATTATTGTTGATCTCCTAGAAAGTTGTAATGCTTTTTAAATTATCGTATTATCTAGAATTATGTAAACTCTTAAAAGTTTGTGTCTTTAAAATATTGTATTATTTAGAATTATGTGGAAGACTCTTAGTAACTTGTGACAATTTCTAGAATTCTGAAACATTATTTAAGTCTTTGAAACCTATAAACAGAGATGAATTTCATGTACTGTACATCAAGTCTTATAAAGGAAATCTATTTTCTATCTACAACAGTCTTTTCTTATTTATCTCCACTTCTTAATAAGATTTGTTAGATCCAAACGATATCACTATGAAGTACAAACAAGCTTATATAGTTAAAAACTTTTTAGTAAAATGTTCAAAATGCTATGAATCTTAACACTCGTGGCATTAGCATTCTCTAATTTGTAAGACGTTTCGTATTTGACTTGGAATTGAGACTCAACTTGGATAATATTCCAAATATATATATTTATGTCAATTTGACTAGCAAAATAAGTAAAAAGATCGAATAAGTGATGAGAAAAGATTTTCCATCAAACATTAAAATATATGTGAAGATAAAGTAACTGTTTTAACTACTCAAAATGCAAAATAAACAAAAAGACTAACTATTTGCAAGGTACTAAAAGGTAAGTCTTTCTTTTTTCATTAATACCGCATCAAGAGGATTTCATTTTGAACATAAGAAAATTATAGATTGTCCTAATTAAACATGCAAAGTAAACCTCTCGATTTAAGAGAATAAAAATTAGAGAAAAATGATATCACCTCATATGAGTTACATGAGTTGCAGTTCATTTGCACAATCTCTTTTTCAAAAAATTTCTTTTGGATTATGATATCAACCTCTTAGGGTTCGCTCATATCCAATTCTTGGGTTTTTATTTTAATTTGGTCTTCTATCAAGTAGATACAAAATTAACGATTTTTGGTAAATACAATATTTTGTATATATTTGATGAAATGGCAAATAAACTTTAAAACATATAAAATTTGATCATGAATATAAAATTTGATCATGAAAAAGTTAAGAAGGTAAAAATAATGATCCTAAGAAAACTTTGAAAAAAATACTGTGATTATTATTTTTTTATTGCTGACTCATGCAGCTTATCGACGGCTCATATACATTGATCCCTAAAACTTAATACAAACTTGATGTTTCAAAATTTTGCTTGGACCTCTTACCATTTTTAATTAAGCTTTTTTTCCGGGTAGAGCCGTAGAAGATGAATCTTGACGGTTTTGAGGGGTTGGTAGAAAAATAGATAAGTCAACGAGGGGGTAAATAAAATATTCCCTTCTCTGCGCATCGAGATAACAAAGTAGCGCAGCGTACCCGCTGGGGGGCGAGAACAGAATGTAAGCTCATCATCCGATGTGCAACTGGGACCCACACGACGAGGAGTCGTTGTACTCGACTGACACGTGTCGGTTGAGGGAATCGTCACGTGTCGGTTGCCTTTTGGATAAGCCCGTGAGTTTTTGTCTGGGGGCAGTATTTGTACGGGCCTGCAACCGAGGTCGGTACGGGTTCGGATCTCGTTTAAGTAATCGGGTTAGCTAACGGCGCTGTGACGGAGGCGTCAGGTCGTCGCCGTTAAATGCCCAGACTTGCCAGTTTTAATGTATTTTATAATTTTTTTTCTTTAAAAATACATTGTACGTGCATGGTTGTTATATTTGTTTGTGAGGGTGATTAGCCTGGCAGTGGCAGTAACAAGGAAATACTATTTACGCACACCAATTTATTTTTAACTTGCAAATAGTTTACTATTTTCTTTTTTGACTAAATTATCCTTTTAAATTTCAAATCTCTAAAACTTCTTAAAATTTAAATTATTGTCATCTTTTTTTCCTTCTCTGTTGTCTCTCTAAAACCCAAAAAAAAATTCTTTTGTATTATTTAAATATTTAAAAAAAATATTTCTCACAAACTCATCGATTTCTTGGTTCTCTAAGAGTTTTATACTTCCGATTCCTCAAAAAATTAGGAAGAATTTCAAATTCTTCGAATTCACTGTGACAAGCGAAATTAGGATTTAGAGTTTAATTTTTTTGAAGCAAATGGAAAAATCCAATGTGCAATTGGTACCGGAGAACAAATCTCACTTGCGGATTAAAATTATTCTTAGTTTTTGATGTGTTTTTATTTGCAATTGATTGTTATTATTTTTTTTGTTGGCACGACGTTCAGACAGCGGAGGCAGGACTCGGAAGAAAATTTGAGAATTTAAGGATGGAAGTAGAAGAGAGAAGGAGGGATGGCTAAATTTGGAAAAAAAAATTGAACGTGAAAAGTAAATTGGTGAGGAAATTCTATTTGCGCCCGGCTATTTACTCTTCACTTCCTTGTTTGTTCTTTACACCAGACTTCCGTTTTGAAATATGAGCAACTTACTCTCTACACACATTTTATTTTCCAATTTTACCCTTCACTCGCTTTTATCTTCATTTTGCAGTTTTTTCCCCAAATTGAAAACCCCCTGATCTTCCTTCCCGACCCACCACCGGAGTTGTTCCCACCGTCGCGGCCTCTTTATTGAGCACTGCACTCCATTGCCGGCTCTAATTTTGTGGCCAACCCCCGCCTTCCTTTCCCGACATCCTCCTCCATCGATGCCGACCGCATCAATCCATTCCTTCTCCATCAGGCACCCCTCATCTCCTGCTTCCTTCAAACTTTGGATACTCTCAACCCTTCTTCCGTTCAAGCTTCAGACGCTCTCAACTGTTTATCCAGTTAGAGAAGTTTGATTCTTAAGATAATTTCTTTTTTTTTTCCTTTTACGTGTGAGGGCTTGCTGATTGAGTACATAGTAGTGAAAAGTGTGTTTATTTACTTAGGATTGATTAAATTTGAACTTTATTCTTGATATTGCATAAGTTCCTACTTAATTCTTGAAATACACTTGGCTTTTTTTTTTTAAATATTGATATCCCTTCTCTAGGAAGTTCCTACAAAAACATTGAATAAGTTTATTTTTCTACTCAAATTACTTAGTGCTTCATTTTCTAACATAGGAATCTTCACTTTTTTGGTTGGATTATTATCCAATTCAACGAAAAAGAAAGAAGAAGGTTTTGTGTATTAATATTCCTTATTTTGTTAGTTGATGTGGTGTTTGGGCATTACTACTGGACCTGCAAAATCCTGGATTTTGAACCTAAGACTGCTTTTGGATGTATTAACATACGAAATTAGCATATTATTAGGTTTCCATATATTTAACTGAATCGTAGAATTGGTTAAGTGTTGAAAATTTTAAAGTTAAAATAAAAAATAAAACCATGAGCACATGTGAGAAAGTCTAGTGAACTGAAATTTCTAATATAATGATTTTAGTATGTCTTCATATTTTCTTGCATATCCAAACACTCATACGAAACATAAAATAATTTTTCCAAAATTACAACTGAAATGTAATAATTTCTTGATTGTATTGGACATCTAAATGCAGCCAGGTTCATATTTTTATGTTCAAGACTTGTTTTGAAGTTCAGCCTTGCATAATATTTGCTTTTATATGACCAATATGCAAGTCAAATTTAAGATAGCTAGGTTATAAGGCTTGTCATGAATATGGATTGGTAGTTTCAGTTCATGATGAATTAGTTAACTGAAGTCTGAAGTTTTAGTTAGAATTGGGATTGCGACTTAGCTTGAAATTTTGAGTAATACTTCTCCTTTCCCAACTTACTCATAATTGAACTTATTGCTCAATAGGAGTTTCATGCTTGAGCATGGGATGGTGAAGTTTATTGGAAAATAGGGAAACAAAAAGATATGCTCTTTGCTATCAGGCGACAATTAATATGCTTCCAAATTTATTAGAGTTACACATTTTTACCATTACTATGAAACTGCAAGAAACATATACCTCCAATAGGATCCCCATGGTCTGACTCGAAGAAAGCATTAAACACATGTGTGTGAATATAATTCTTATTATTTGATCCTTGTGCATTCCTGATTCACACCTCCATAGAGGAATTTGAGTGACATTTATTTGCTAATATTTTGCATGGGTATTTAGATTTTCCCTTATTATTATATTTGTTTTTTTGGAAACTTACACTAGTTCGATCTACACTAGGGTTTGAATTTTGATAATATAATTTGACTGTGTCATTGCTTTCTTAAATGAATTAGTTGTTTTACAAATAATGGACAAGTATAATATGGAATTTGTAGATATTAAAAAAATGCTCTCTACTATTCTCACAACCTACAGTTTTGCTTATCTTATTATCTTCATATATATATATATATATATATATATATATATATATATATATATATATATATATATATATATATATATATATATATATATATATATATATATATATATATATATATATATATATATATATATATATATATATATATATATATATATATATATATATATATATATATATATATATATATATATATATATATGAGTAAACGGGAAATACACTGGCGGTGAAGGGAGTTCCTTCACCGCCGCTTAGCTGGTCCAATAAAATTATTACACATGGTGCCACTCAAGGGGTATTTAAGAGAGTTTTTTAATTTGTTACTTTAAGTGGCGCCACGTGTAATAATTTTATTGGGCCACCTAAGCGGCGGTGAAGGAACTCCTTTCACCGCCGGTGTATTTCCCGTTTCCTCTCTCTCTCTCTCTCTCTCTCTCTATATATATATATATATATATAAGTGATCATGCCTACACGCATGATGCAAAATTCTTTGTGTACCATGATTAAGATACTGATCTAACAAAACCTAACCACTTTTATTACATAGTTCATAAAGTAATGAACTGTATCTGATACCTATACTGTCAAAAAATAGTGTCTCATAATTATAATGACACTTTTTTAAACTTATCATCTATCCTAGTTGGGAGCCTCCTATCCTAGCTGAATTGGACAGGAAAGAGTTTAAATTTCAATAGAAATAGTAAACTATAAGGGATGTTTTCAATACATCTAGGGCCTGAAGTAGCTAGAAATATATGATAATCTTAATTAAAAAACTGCAATTATAGTTGCTTTTGGTGTTTATCCAACTAGAGTAATTCCATTGTGTTGTCAGTGGTATATATCCACCCAAATGCTTTTGCAGTTTAGATATAATTATTACACCTTTTTTTTCTCTTACATATTAGGAAAGTAAGAGTAACTAGTAAGAGGTTTATTTCAGATAGATAATTGTTTATGGACTTAGTGGCTATCCTTGTTTATTGGCCTTTTTATGTCTCATTTGTACAGGATGACTTGTAATGGTTTTAACTTTCAGTATATTTTCAAAGAATGGAAGACTTTTTTCCTCTCTCTTTTCATACAAATTATTATAAACTTCAATAGAAATGGCAACGAGGTTCTAAATATCATATATTTTCAATAGATAGAACATGCTGGATTATCCCGCATTTGTTTAACGACATCGAACAGGAGGAAGAAAACATATTTGAAGGCGCGTAGCACCTTAAGCATGCCAGAAATCGAAAACCAACCACCTTTGCAGGTCGAGAGCGACGCAGAGTCGCCTGTTGTGTTGAGATCTGATCCTCCTATATCTGCGCTGACAGATACGGATGAAGGAGAGTTTGAAGAAGACATTTCTTGTCCAATCCAAGGAGGACCCGAGGACATGACAATTCTCAAGACTTTTCGAATACATGTGGCTTTCTTAATTATAAAAGGGGAGGTTAGTTGAATTGTATTATTATACAATCTTCAGTGCAAGTTTATAATGATGAATATGATCAAACAAAACAAATATTTGCAGGAACGTAAGCCACTACGTTGCCTTAATCACACAAAAAAGATTTCGATAAGGGATTTGAGTACGAAGCAGCCTAACACACGATTCATAGAATTGATTAGAAAATCCACGTTATTTCCCTTGGTGGCTTGCTCGTACCAATACGTAAGTAGGATTGAAATTTCAGCATTTGTGGAGAGATGGCACCCCGATACAAACACCTTTCACTTTTCATTTGGAGAAATGACAATAACACTAGACGATGTTAGTTGTCTTCTCAGTCTGCCTGTAACAGGTAAATTAGTTTGTCAGCATGAAGGGGCAAATTTCAGCTTGCCGTCGACGTGTTAGTCCATTCGCTTGGTGTTAGCCACTCTGATGCGTTAAATGAAATAAACACAAAGAGTGGGGCTTCAGTCAGACTTGATTGGCTTTAGGAACAGTTCATTGGAGTCACCGATAATGACTCTAATGAAAGGATTAATTGTGCTGCAAGGGCGTATCTCCTACATCTTCTTGGTTGTACGTTATTCAGTGATAAGACCGGGACCAGAGTTTCCATTGACTACTTGCCCATATTGCACAACCTTGAATTAGTGCACACTTATGCATGGGGTACTGGAGCATTAGCATATTTATACAGACAGTTAGGACTTGCGTCCAGAGCACATGTGGCACAGATAGCCGGCTATCTAACTCTCCTTCAAGCGTGGATATTTGGCCACTTTCCCAGGCTCCTTCCGGTAGTGAATAGTTCATATAAATCAGAACAACCGCAGGCATGCAGATGGATGAGTCGTCGGGAGACTAACGTAAGTGTGGATCATATTCATGTTTTACGATCGACACTTGACCAACTTATTCCATCCGAGGTAAGATAAGTAAATATATCATATAAATTTATTTAATTCAATGAAGATAGCAATTAATTATTCATTTTCGATTTTACTATTTCTTCTATGTTGCAGGTCATATGGGATCCATATTGCTCGTTGAGAGACCATCACCCATTGAAGGAGATTTCTTATTATATGGGTACGATACGAGTTAGAGATATAGCCGAGCCACACCACCCTGTACGAGTATTGCGGCAGTTTGGCCATCGTCAACATATTCCTTCTTCACCGTTTGCTCCAATTTACGAAAAGAGAGGAATATCTAGTAACAGATATCTTGTTAAGTACGACCACACCGAAGCAATGTGGGTTGATTGGGAAGACCACGTGTTATCACAAGAGCATCATAGGGCTCCAGCAACTAACCCTTCTGAGTGTACCATGGATTATATTGCATGGTACTCTCAGATGTCTCGACGTTTTATAGGACTAGTTGAGGATGGAGACCAGCAAGAGATTTCTCAGCCCGTTGATGAGATTAGTTTGTGATTGCTCTATCAAATATGACCTAATTTGAATATGTTTTTTTATTTTGTTTATTGTTTCTAATTATTCTTAACTTATTGCAGAGAATTGAACAAATTACTGGTATTGTTCGTCAATTTCTGAACCAAAGGCCTAGAGAAAGCAAGAAACGTCCGGGATTGCTTTATACAGCAATGGAAAAGATCATGTCTATTATCACCGGTAGTACACAAAGTGAAGAAGTTCCAGAGACCGGATCTCCAGCATCACATAGAGTTAGTGAAAGACAGTGTTCTGTTAGAAAGAGTTCTACGAGACAGTGATGATGTCTAATGTTTCAAAATGTAATATTGTTAGTACAAATATATTCAGATAGAACAGTGTAGTTTGACATGATATATTTTACTTATTCCAGAACCTTTTGTTATGACTATAGATTTTATATAAATTAAGTTCTGTTTGTATTTTTGTTAATAGAAAGTTATTCATGTTGTTGATTGTTTCATGGAGCTCATCTCAATTTACTATTATTATTGATTGTTTCCCGCCTCCGGTCCTGAAGCAAAAGAAGGCACATAATGTTTTATGTGCCAAAAATATGAGAACAAAGAGTAAAGTTGTATCTCACTTTAGAGTAAAGATCTGAATCAATAACTAATGAAGAGGTTAAAACATACATCTATAGTTCTGAACAATGTATTAAAGTGGGCAAATAAGGTGTGCTTTGATATGTTTCCAAGAAAGACTCTTTGAGGCATAAACTTCATATAAGAGGTGCAATTGAAGCCCAAGCCTCTCTCCTTGTCATGTGCCTCAATCGTAAAGGCTTGATTAGACCTTTTGTTAATAGGGTCAGTTTGTACAAAACAAAAATTTCCCTTCTGGTCAGCTTGTACAAGCCGATCCTTAGTATTCCAGTCGGGGTGCACAAACTAACTCAATTTCTACTGGTCGGCTTGCACAAACCGACCCAGTGAATACTGGTCGGTTTCCACAAACCGACAAAATAGCCACTGGTCGGTATGTGTAAGCTGACCAGTGGATACCGTCATTTGTTGTGCAACCCGACCTGTTTGTTTGTTTGGTTATTTGGTTGTACAACCCGATCATGGAGTGACAAAATACGATGTGAATAATAACTTTTCTAACTAAATTCGATAACTTCATTAATTGAGGAGTACAATAGAGAAGAAACTTAACTACATAAAAAAAAACATCACAAGTGTCAACATGAAGTACAAGATTCATTTTTACAACACAATTATCTCTTGTGTGGCAACGTTAGGTCTCACAATACGCCGAAATTGCCGAATTCGCTCCAAATACGGTGTTTCCCATTCATTGGCTTCATGATGGTGATGACGCTGCTAGTTAAGTACAACGTTGGGGACTAGGTGAAGTGGAGAAAAATATACCAAAATCAATGAAAACTAAATTAGTATAAATATATAGAGCCATATAAATATTGTAAGTATCGAGAACTACTCTTACCGGAACAAAATGACATTCAGCGATAAAAGCAATTCCAATTTCTTTCTTTTGGAGAACTGATAAAGGAGGGAACGTTCTGAGTGGTAGAAAAGTAAGACACTGTGCTTTAGAAATAAAGAATAGAACCACGTCGCACTGTGATGCTATAAGATGTCCCATGTCCGGCATAGTCATCCAGTGATCGACTCTGGAAAAATCTTGGAAGTAATTTAATATCCTCATCAACTCTTGAATACGACCGGTGTCCATCCAGTGATCGATTCTGGAAAAATCTTGAAAGTAATTTAATATCCTCGTCAACTCCTGAATACGACTGGTGTCCCCAAAAATGCTTATGTATTTTGTATGATGGTTATGAAGCTCATTAATTAAGTCACTGTGTACCTGACTCTACTGGTCCTCACCAAGTCCGGGATATTTTGTGATAACTCGAAATCCACAATTACCATCAGCCTTAACATCACCAACATGTGTAATGTATGAAATCAAGAAATCTGAAAAGAATGACAAATACTTGGATAAGTAAGATTCGGGTTATGATGGTGGCTCATAATGTAGAGGAACAACTGACAGTTCATGCATTTGTAAAGGAACTGCCACTAGTGGAGGGGATTTGGCAAAGGAACTATGGTTTTGTTGATGCAATGTTTAATAAAAAGTGTAAATAAATATTATAAGTTTTAAACGACTTAAAAACAACTTAAATACTCAAGAAAAAAATAGATTATATCTACCTTTTGCTTAGGCCGTCTCCTCGGTGGTAACTTACGTATCGTGCTCTTCCGAGGAACTAGCGTTTTCCTAACCGATGAAGAACAACTGTCACGCTCAGATATGACTAACTCGAATGCACATGGATCGCGGCATGTGGAATTGTCTGTCTTTCGGTGTTGTCGGGCTCTTGCAGAAACCTTCACTATTGGATTAGCGAGGGTAGAACTAACTGAATTCGATATCTTTCTCAACTTCTTCATCATACGAGCCCTCATTTCGTTGTTTGCCTTCAATAATGAATGGATGAATACATCCACATCTTTTTGATAGTTTATTGGATCAATAATTTGTGTTTCAACGACTGGCAGCATATCAAGCTTCTTCCAATGAGGGTCTACTGATTAATGGTATTGGCCGATTGTCTTCCTTATACATCGAAATCTCTTGTGCACATGACAAGTTATGAGTGCATCGAATAATACAACCACAAGCAACTGCATTTATGCCTATAGAAATTGCTCTTTTCAATTGGCAGTGAATCAAGTTAAGTGCACATATTGATATTATACTACGTAGTTCTCTAAATCCAGGCACTGTAAAATTACGATGAATGATTGTTAGGCTTTTCTCAAAGGTGCTTTCAAATTGATAAAGGTGCTTTCAAAGTTTTTCTCTACTAGTTATTTTTTCAGTTTTCAGTTTTTGTTACAATAAAACTACCATAAACAGATGGGAGTAGAGTTTTTGTCCCTCAAAGATTTAAACCATCTTATTTCTCAACTTCGTATGAGGAGTAATAGAGTTATCTAAATATTAAAAACTTCAAGAATCTATTTGGCAGTGAAATTTTAGGTAAATAGAGCTATCTTAAATAGAAGTATATATTATGCAAACTCTGGTATGCAATCATCCGACTTTGGTTATATAAACTTTTTTTGTATGCAAAGGCAGATCCAGACACTGAAACTAGGAAGGCAAAGCCATTCGGAGGTCGAGATATCCGGACAACTCTTAGCAGGTGCAGGGTGCAAAGCGCTCCTGTTGGAGATGTGACGAAAGAGCTCTCCACAAAAACTATTTTTTTTTTATTATTATAGCAATATAAATTCAAAAATAAAACTATAATTTTGTAAGCCAATACATGACTAAAATGTAACTTGATGAAAATCCAAATTCTGTCGGCTGATTCAAAAAAAGGAGTTTTAAGATAGGGAGTTGGAAAAATATACTATCAGATGATCAAAAACAAGATTTAGTCTCGATTTTTGGGACTTGAGGAGGTACAGACTTAAAATTCAAGCACGTACAAATCCATAAAAATTATTGACATTTTTAGTCAGGAATGTTTTTTTAAGGAGGGGTGGTTGTCCACCCTTCGATGTGAGTGGATGCTTCCTTGAGTGCAACAAAAATGGAGATATGAAGCAGCAGAGGTCAGATTGAATCTTTCATACCGTAATTCTTTTGAAAAAGATAATCTGACTTGGCTACCTAACAATGACCTTCTCAAACGCACCTCATTTAGTCTTTTTGAACTAACAAATCTTTTTTCTTTTAACTAAAAACTTTATCATAATTTAACTATATTGCCGAACAGGACATCAAATTGTCGGGTTTGTGTCTCGCATAACACGAGATAAGAAAAATAAATTAAGCTCAAGAAGAATAGAAGAGTTAGTATACCGATTAAATTCGACCTACGTCAACAGAAACAACAATAAAGATTCATTATATGATGAAGGGATTTTTTGGGAAAAAAAATATTAGGTGGAGGATTTTTTTTAAAAGAAATAAACAATCCTTTTAGTTCATGTGGTCAATCCACGTGTAGAGATCCTATTGGTCTACCTAAATTTATAGGAGGGAGAACCTCTTGTGACATAATTTTTTCCATTTCCTCATATATATATATATATATATATATATATATATATATATATATATATATATATATATATATATATATATATATATATATATATATATATATATATATAGGTGAGCCGCCAGCTCAGGAAAAGTTACGTGAGCTAGCGGCAAAATTACAATGATCCAATAACTTTTTTTCAATTTTTTTTAACAATTACTATCTACACCTACTTAACTTTTTTCAGATTAAATTTCATAAATTTTGGAGTTTATTTACCTTTTCATCAAGTGCATACAAAATGTTTTATTTATTGAAAACTGTTAATTTTGTGTTAACTTGATGAAGTACCAAATCAAAACCCAATAAATTGAGTATGAGTGAACCCTAGGGGGTCGAGATCATAATCCAAAAGAAATTTTTAAAAAAAGATTATTAGAGATAGTGGAAATGAATTGCAGCTCAGATAACTTACGTGAGCTGCCAGGTCATTTCCATTTTTCTCTATATATATATATATAGTAAACGGGAAATTTACCGACGGTGAATGGAGTTCTTTCACTCACTTAAATGACCCAATAAAATTATTATACGTGGCGCCACTTAAAGAATGGTTAAGAGAGTTCTTTTATTTATTATTTTAAGTGGTGTCACGTATAATAATTTTATTGGGTCACTTAAGCGATAGTAAAAAAAATCTCTTCAGATGAATTTATCATTTTCTCACACACATATATATATATATATTGCTACTATTTTAATCATGATAGAAGTATTATCATTTTATTTAATTAACATTCTAATTAATTAGAATACTGATTTTCTAAACCAAGTCTAATTAGAAGATCATGTGATACACAGCGGATGTGAAACACAAATTTTGTCGAAATAGCATCACTTAGGGGTTTAATAACAAAGGTTCATATTAGAAGGGTCTAAAATAGAAAAAAAACAAACACTCAATCACGCCCCCCGTTCAAAATCCCTAAAACCTCAAACCTCTACACGATCGCAGAGAAAACCTCGGTCCCCAGATCGCGAGAGAATGGATTTTTTCGCTAAATCCTCTCGCTGGAATTCGATCTTCTGTCCTCTACGGATCGGCCTCCTAATCCTACTGGTAATTCCCTAGTTTATTATTTTTTTTCAATTTACCTGCCAATTAAACGTTTGAAACATCAAGAACCCTAAGATCCCGAACGATCCTATAGGGGGAAAAAAAATTGAACTTGTTTGGTGAGAGTAGAATTATTTACTTCTTGTGATGTTTGATTTGCAGTTACTGTCAGTGGATTCAGACGCTGCTCCGTGGCGGAATTCCAAGAGCGCCAAGTCGTCGGTCTTTTCGCTGTTTAATCTGAAAGCAAAGAGTAAATTTTGGAGCGAGTCCGTGATTCGTACTGGTGCGATTTTTTTTCTTAAAAAAGTAATCTTTTTGGAGAAGGATTGAATTGTTAGATTGATTCTTTACTGACAAAATTGGAACTTTCAGATTTTGATGATCTGGAAACTTCGGTGGAAGACCATGGGAAAATGGAGGTGGTCAATTACACCAATTCCGGTAACTACTTTATTCAAATGCGTTCTCATTATAGTAAGGAAGTCCAAATGATCTATAATGGCATAATCAAGACTGGAAATGTTATTCGCTAATTTCGAGCCCTAAAACTATTCTCTCTGCCAGTTTTTCTGAAATAAATCACAAACCTCTCATTGTAACTCAGATAATGCACTCCTTCACCTATACACCTCAAATTCCATCCATTTGTAGATGCACCCTATACTTTGTGATATAAGAATCGTTATACACAGTTGACTCCAGATAACTTCTACTGTATATAAAAGTAATGTTTAATACTGGCATATCGGTCATTGCATATAGACATTCAATTTATGCTAAATATTTCTTTGAGCAAGTGTTGTTTGCTGCATATTCTTATATCATATTCCCTTCTAAGGGTTTCTAATAGATAGTTTCTTGACTTGGCTTCTTGTACTATATTCCCTTCTTCTATGTGTAGGTAATATTGCTAACTTTTTAAAGCTTTCGGAGGTTGATTCAATTTATCTTCCTATCCCTGTGAACTTCATCTTCATAGGTTTTGAAGGAAAAGGGAATCATGGTATGCAACTTTTGTCATTTTTTATGCTTTCTATGTACAAATATACAAACATGTTCATGGTTCAGTAAATACTCATATTGATTGGGGTTTGCAGAGTTCAAGCTTGGTCATGAAGAGATAGAGCGATGGTTTACCAAAATTGATCACATTTTCCAACATACACGGGTTCCTCCTATTGGGGAGGTCCTTACCCCATTTTATAAGATCAACGTCGAAAAAGCTCTGCATCATCATCTTCCATTTATCAGTCATATAAATTACAAGTGATTTTTCTTTCTTTTTGTACTGCCATTTATTTCATCCACATAAGTTACTTGTGGTTAAAATATTCATCTTGAATTTTTATTTTCCTGGTAGTGCTTGAAGACCTATCTTGATGACCTTTCTTTGCTGTTGCTGTAGTTTTTCTGTGCATGCTATACAAATGGGAGAGAAAGTTACTTCTGTTTTTGAGCACGCCATAAGAGCCCTATCGCGTAAAGAGAACATATCAGATTCTAGGTAATGGATGTGCATGCATTTTTTGTCTACAGATTGTTTGTACTCTGCACGTATGAAAGACAAAGCTTAGAATGATGATCAAGTTGGAGTATGTTCTTATTAAAATGATCTCTTGGTGTCATATGATGGTCTATGTTTTGACCTTCTTGCAATTCATTTTAAGTAGACCTTTGATTATGCAGATATCAAGGGTATTTAATTACAATACAAGCTTCTCTTATCTTTGAACCACCTATTCAGCAATTAAACAACTCTGAGAAGTAAAACTTCAATATTCTATGGTAAAATCTCAAGTTGCATGAGAAGTATAATGTACTAATGAATAGTCTGAAACGCATCTGACTTTCTCATATTCTTATGTACTCACTACTTAATGTTATTTCCATGGCCACAGTGAAGATGATGTTCTATGGCAAGTTGATGTTGACAGGATGGAATATCTTTTTTCAACTCTTGTTAACTATCTTCAGATTGAGAATGCATACAACGTATTTATTCTCAACCCAAAGCACAACACAACCAGAGTTCGTTATGGCTACCGGTGAGTATCTTGTATGGGTTTTTGTATCTTTAAAAAATCAAAACCTGTAATACATAATGCTTTGAATTTCATTTTCCTCCCATTAGTACAAACCAATCTTACAATCCTATTAAAGCTTTATGAACTTGATGACTGAAATACTATAGCATATTTACATTCTTCTACATGCAGCATCTGGTCTGTCTTCTTGTTTAGTTTTCTATATATTAAGTGTCTTAAACATTCATGGTTTGGTCGTTTTCATGGCTTCAAATTCTTTTATTGATGCACAATGATGAGGGGATGTATAAAGCATGCTTAAGCATAATTTTGTATGACAAGGGTAAGGAATTATATCTGGTTTCAACTGGTAGGGAGTATGAAAATGGGATTAGGGCATAGGTGGAGGCAGGTTTGAATATAGTTTGAGCTAGATTTTCCAGTATTTTTTACATTATCTTTTGCATAGGCATAGGCGGGTTTTTGATTGGCTTCTAATCATATCAGTGGGAACTGGGTTGCACTTCCTGGCAGTTAAATACCATTATACTATTTAGTCATTGAAGCAGATGCCTAAAGTTCAGCTGAACAGAAGTTTGATGACGTTTTAAGATAGCATATCAATATATTCATTTCTAATCTGGGTAGCATTATTTAACTGTAATCTGTGATGTAGCTGGTTTACAAGAGTTAGATTTATAAAAAAGCAAGACATATAACATATAGATGCGACAAAAAGTGCAATTTCTCTCCGTTATAGTATGTTATTTAATGGCCTTGTTCACATTCCAAAGGCAATATTTTGAGAAGGAAATTCATAAATATGGTACTGTATAAATCCTTGAGAAGATCTAGCAATTATAGCTTCCTTGAATTATAATTCTCTGTTAAAAAAATAATCTCTTTAGCCCTGTCATCTATGTCTGATAAAAAAATAAAATAAAATAAATGGTACCATATTCATTATGTTATCATAATATATATATATATATATATATATATATATATATATATAATATGATCCATCGCTTTTTTATGTTTATTTTTTTTAAAAATTCTATATTTTAGTCATTATTTAGAGATATATTCATCTCATATTTTTGTTTTAATATGGATAGATTTAAATATGTGATTCATATAAGGATCCAAATATGCTTTTTTTGGATTTGCAACCGGTCAAAATATTTTAAACTAAAATAATTTATATATGTATCTTATTTTTTTGCATCTGTCTACATATAGTAATCTAGAAAATTAATTACTATTCATGTTTTTCATTTTAGGTTCTAGTTGATATTATGTCCTTTCTGAAGAATTTTTTTTGACTCTGCCTCTTATACTGAGTTTGGATGGAGAAGTTATATTTTACTAATATAAGTCCAACATTTTTAGGAAATTATAAAATTGTTTTACATCCCTATGCTAAGTGCTAACTTTTGTTTTGCGGTAAAATGGATGTTCTTGAAGAGGAAATTGTCATTAATAAATTTGTTCTTGTCTTCTTTAGAATTGTATATCTATGTGTGATGCTAGGATCTTACGTTGATATGATGCCTTTGGAAACCTTAATTTGGACCGATGCATTACTTGATAGGGGCAAAGCATAGTATGGTGTAATTTTACTTGAAAGTTATATCACTCTCCTTTGGCAAATTTGTTCTTGTTCTTGTTCTTGTCTTATGTAGAATTGTGTTTCCTCTGTATGACGCTAAGATCTTCCATTGATATGATGCCTTTGGAAACCTTGATTTGGGCTGGTGCATTACTTGTTAGGGGCAAAGCATAGGATGGTCTAGTTTTAGTTGGAAGTTGTATCTTTCTCCTTCGGCCTTTGGAGTCCTTTTTTGGTTCTTTCTACTTTTTTTTTGGGGGGATTGAGGATAGATGATTATTAAGCATAAATACCAATATGGTCTGACATGTAACATCTCTTAGAACTTTTGATTTTTTTTTTTAATCATTTTTTCTCTTCTAGGTCATCCGGACTCCAATTCTAATTCTATGGCTTATTCCTTGTGTTGATATTCTTTAGATGTAATGCTTCTCTTTATTGCAAATCAACAGTATTTGGAGGCTCCAATAATGACTTTTTTACTTAGTAATTAGTTTATATGATTGAGATGGAAGCCTCCTTCTTAGGTTGTTAATTCTTACTACCAAAAGTTCACAAATTAGAAACACATTCATTCTGCTTAGATGCTTCCAAGTGATTGGAACAAAGTTTAGAAAGTAGAGGTTGAGACAGCCTAATAGGCCAATAAGAAAGGATGCAAAGGGATTTTGTAGTAGAAAAATATATTATGATTGAGAAGCATCTTGTAGATACAGTGAGGACTTAAGGGATCAATAAGTTGCCTCTTCAATTAAAGGTATTCTCGTATTGGTGATATTCTATTGAGGTTTGGGTTAAATTTATTGACATGGTTATAGAGTTTTATGTGTAAGGAAGCTGCCAACTTATATTCTATTGATGTCCTCATAGAAGGTCCTTTCATTTGGACGATGCCGTACTTCTTTCTTATCTTATAAAGTGCAAAATGGCATAGATTTGGTCTAGCTCTACTTGAAAGATTTAGAATGAATCAAATTGTTTCTGTCATTTTCACGAAGCTATCATATTAAAAAATGTAGAAAGGTAAGAATTGGTTGAAAGATGATCAAGCTATGTGTTCCTAAATTTAACCAAATGCTTCTGTTACACTGGGTTGATCAGGCTATGTGTTCCTAAATTTAACCAAATGCTTCTGTTACACTCTGTTGGATCGATTAACCAAACAAAAACAAAGAAATGCAAAAAAGGAACACCCCTTCCAACCGAGACTCTCATACAAAAACCTAGTGTTTGGCACATGCATGTTGCTCAGTAATCTTAAGTGGCTAAGCTCATGGTGGCTGGACATATATTTAAATTGTCTAAATAATGCATATTTATTTTTGAAGGATTTGTATACAAAAATAAGTAAATAAACGAGAAATAAAAAAAAAGAAAAAAAAGGAAAGGGCGGGTTCATGAGGAAGAAAGTGAAACTCTCTATTTGTATGTGACTTTTGTAGTTGCTTCTATGTTAGCTATATTTTTATGTTCTGAGTTAATTGCATAATGCTAATTGAACCCATATATATCAGATCACATTAATAATCCTGTCAGTGTAGATGAAGCACATATCTTCTCTTGTGTAATTTTCGTTACTGGAAACATTTAATGCAAGTAGCATAAAGGAAGAAAAAATGATCAGCAATCTTGAAAAACCTTGATGGATAAAGATTCATTCATACTGTAAGTTGTCAGAACCACATCTTCCATTTATCCATTCTCACTACCACTGATTCAGTGATGAATTGAAGTTCTAAGATAAGGGGCAGGGAGGCGGGGACTTAAGTCTTCATGTTGTTAGCGAAGAGATGGAGGTGCTGTTTTGAAATGTGTTTTGACTTTGGAAATTGGGGAAGGTAGAAGTAAATACAGATGGACAAGAGATTCCAATTAACAATCAATTTATGTTCTGTTATCCAAAGGGATGGGGAGATCAATAGTGATATCAACTATAGAATCCAAGTTGGCTGGTTGAAATGGAGTAGCACAATAGAAGTTTTATGCGACCGTAACATTACGTTAAGGCCGAAGGAAAGATTTGTCAAACTATTATTAAGTCATCTTTGTTATATGGTACAAAATACTGGGTGTAAAGAATCATGCATAGATGTTGAGTGTACTAGAAATGCGCATAATTCGTTGGATTTGTGGTAGCACTATGAGAGATAAAGTGAGAAGTGAGTATATTCTTGCTAAGGTAAGCATAACTCCTATAGAAGAAAGATGGGAAAAGACTGCTTACAATAGTTTGATAATATATAATGCACCTATATGGATGAACTAATTTGGCGATTGGAGCTTATCAATTTAAAACAATTTAAAAGAGCGAAGGGATAGTAAAAAAAAAAAGGATGGAGGTGTAGAAAAAATATGGATGCCAAATGCCTTAATGATGGAATATTGCTCTGTATGAATGAGTGGAGAAAAATTATCTATGTGATCAAGCTAGCATAATCTTCTTTTGGTTCATGTAGCTTATGCCCAGTACTTGAAATAAAAAGACTTAGTTATTGTTGTTGTATAGGAAGTAAACACAAAATAGTAGTATGTGGGTGGCGGTTATCGGTTTATAGGATTAGAGTCGTCCATTGGTTTTAGATTAATGTGTCCTTATTTCGTTTTGTTATTTAATGGTTTGGCCATATCAGCTAAGAATTGGGCCGTCTAGATCAGAGAGGTCCATTTATGCTGTGGTGCGATTAAGTTTAACATAGACACTGTTGTTCTAGCTTATTGCTCGACCCAAAACTATCTTCCTTGCAGCTTAGCAAAAATTGAAGCAACTGTAACTAGCAATGCATGAAATGATAATAATAATGCATGAACAGAAGGAGATAATGAAAATAAGGCTCACAGTGGGTTGCGACAGAAGTGACATAGTATCGTTGGATTTTATAGGCAATCCAAATCAAGTAAATATTAAGAATAACTTTCAGATCATATAGTAGAATCGGTGAGAGTTATTGGTGCATTTAGGTCCTACGTATGTGCCACAATGGTTGCATACACTTAGGCGGCTATATGCATGCTTATTTTGCATAGAGTGAGTACAAATTGTGCCCCAAATACTAGAAGCAACCATATAGATAGCCGGGAATCATTGTACATTCTACCTTAGTAGCTTAAGCTTGTCTAACGTGGTTTTTTCTATGACATGTAATGCACTATCTTTAATCAACCAGGTATCCTTATTCCACAATTATCAACGTTTAAATTTGTATTTAGCTTGAAAATATGTTCAGGATGGAGTATGTTATGCCACTTTGAGGAAGCCGAAGTGTTTTTTTGGTTGTTTTTTACTATTTTAACTTATTTTATATGTTAGTAACAGTCTAATACATATTTGCATGAGTTAATATAATTATATTATAAAGCCTTTACATGTATGACCTTGTCCTTGTGTATAGATATTGAAGAGTTTTCGTGTCCTGATTACCCATGGGTGTGTCTGAGTACACTATGACACTCGTGTTTGCATTGTTGACGTATGAAACTACTTAACTTGGCCAGTTTGTTTGTCATTGCGTGCATTTTGAACTGTCACTCTCCTTTTCACTTTCACATCTGATTCCACTTGTCTCTATATGCTGGTAAATAAAACAAAAAATGATTATCTTCTTTGTTTGGAGTTGTTGATTATCTAACAACGATAATGCCTTTGTTAGTTGGTTTATCATAAAATTATGTTTTGATTATGAAGATAGTTTATCATGAAATTGTATTTTGATTATAAAGATAGAATGCCATAAATCAGTTGTTTGACAAATCTCTTTGCTTACTGTAGGAGGGGCCTGTCTGAATCCGAGATCAATTTTCTCAAAAAGGTAAGTCGTGCTACTTCTAGCCTTTTTGAGTATTGGATCTCTTCCAACTTTCCTACTATATAGTTAACTGGCTTCAAATAATCTGGTTGCAATTCTCAGTTTTTTTTTTTTTTAAAAAAAACTTATTACTGCCACATAATTTAATACGTTTACCATAAGAAAGCACTTTAGAGGGGGTACTGTTTAACATATTTTCTTAAGCAAATGAAAACAAGCATTATTATCTGAACTTGGGTTTATTCTCTATTTTGCTTTCTACTACTAGAATTTAATTGTTAAGTGATCCAACTTTAATTTCTGATTTTCTATGATCCAAGACTGCTTTCACATAAATTATCCTAGATACAATAATGACAATCAAAAAGCACATGAGCTAAAGAAATTTTTTTTTAATAAAGATGGTCAGTCTGGTCTAACACCACTATTGGCCGCACCATGATAGAAAACAATGGCCTAAGTTACACCCTTAGGAAAATCTTCTCAAAGAGAAAGGGAACTCTTTCATGAACATATCACTATCTCTGCGTGATCACATCAAGGTTTTAAATATTGGCTATTACGGATATATCGGATTGGAAAATCTTATAGCGGATACATGCATATATCATAGAAAATAAAATGAATAAGGTAATTTATGCATACATCATAAAAATCTATACAAAACATTATGTATATACAAGTTTAAGATATATTTATCTCGACAATTGCATTAAGTCGAAGAATTCGTAACCGCAAGGCAATTGTATAATTTTCATAAATGATAATATGGATCATATAAAAATAAAAAAGGATCAACAATCATATAAAATTATACGCAACGAAAGGAGAAAGAACAAATAATTAAATGTTACATATTCATATCATGTCCATAAGTCCATATTAAAATCATAAACCAACATGCAAGTAAAATTATGGATTTAAAAGTTACAAATTAGATAGTAATTGCTCCTAAAGCAAAATAAAAACGTAACTAATACAAAGCCAAAAGCAAATATATTTTGTTGAGTAATGCATTAACTTGAAGTCTAGAAGCAAAATATCATTGCTTATGTTGATAGATCTCTAATAGGCCTAATCCCCTTCTCCATGCTCTGTCTCGAATAGAAACATCATTATCCATAGGAATGTTTGGATCCTCTTCTGATGATGAATTTGATGATGATTCTAAGGTGTATTCATCTTCATCTCATTCCATATCACCTCCTTTGATTTTGATGATCAATGTTCTAAAATATGTTTTTATTGTGCGTGCTGTTCAGAAGCGCATAATAAATAAACGGTTTCATGGAGATTAAACGAATTATGCATAATTATGCGGAATATTAATTTTAATATATGTTAATATAATAATACGTAAAAATGTATATATTGAGTGTTATAAAATTCAAGAATATTAGGAAAAAGAAAGCAAAAAGATAATAACATAATCACCTAATCTGAATTTGTTCATAGTGTTCAATTTGCTGATTTTTTTTTTGTGTTTCATTTGTTTCTTCCTATAGTGTTCCTCGAATATCATAATTTCTCTTTTGGAAATAAAACAAACACCTAATCACCTAATCACTACTTCACTTAATCACAGAAATTAAACATTATACTATCACAGGTTCACAATGAACAGATCTAAAAAAGATCCAAAAAATTAACAGTTTCACAGTGAACTATCAGAAGTTCACATTGAATTTAATCAACTAATTTTAAAAAAAGATAAAAAAATAATCAAAATCTAAACATCACATTAGTCTCAAAAAAATAACTAATTAATATTCGTTAGGATTGAAGAGATAAAGTACATTCACAGTAATCACACAATCCACATGCAGTTGTGTAGCTGAGAACTTAGCGAGAGTCGAGGGTCACCTGGTTTTGCCGAGGCTGAGAGAGGATTATCAGAAATTGAAGAAAGAATCGAAATTTGAGGAGAGTCGTCAACCGAAAATCGAAGAGGAGAGAGTCAGGTTAGGTCTAGATTCAGATTAGAGTCGGCCAGTCGGTGATTGGAAATTGAACAGAAGTGAGGGAGAGAGAGTCAGATATGGGCATAGTGAGAGAATAGGGTTAGGATCGACGATTATAAATTGAAGAGGAGAGGGAGAGAGAGTTAGATATGGGCATAGTGAGAGAATAAGGTTAGGATCGGCGATTATAAATTGAAGAGGAGAGGGAGAGAGAGTCGCGTGTGGTGGACGATCGGGAGGTGAGAGATGATAGGAGGTAACGTGAGGCGACGAATTAGGGATTGATTGAGGACCGAAGATGAGAGCGAGACTGCAAGAGAGGAGAGATCGAGGAATCGGGATTTGATCGGGGATTGAATTTGGGTGCCATAGGAGTTAAGGAAGGGTTTTAAAAGAGCAGATTTGATTTTTTCGGGTTTAAAACCGTAAATAAAGTAAATTTGCATGCAGATTATACGGGTTATGCGAGTACATAACCCATATAATCCATATTCAGAACAATTAATTGCTCTGTCCACATAGACATAGGGATTTCTCAATTTTACGTGTGTTTCAAGGCCACATATGATTATTACATATTATGGCATGAGCCTCCAAGTCAATTGTTCACCGGGGACGACTTCATCACCACTCTCACTTTGTGGTGCTTTGGTATGTTTTGCATCCACCAACCACTCAATGACCTCTTCTTCATCATAAGCAACTAAGGGATCCCTATTCTTGATGGCATGTTTATTCTTAAGCCTTGCATTAAACTTGACAAAAGACAAAATTATGCAAATTTTTAGGACTCAGTCTATTACTCTTCTTTCTGTGAACCTACAAAAGAAAAACTAAACACAATAATTAATAACCTATTAGCCAAAAAAAGGAACTAATATTGTTTAAAATTTTATATCTTTGTACTGTCTCCAATGTACTCCAATTTCTTTTGCAACTGGATGAGCTAGTTGTCAAGTTTATTATTCTCATAGCCATAATCCTTAATACAGGAGTATCAGTTCCATAAAATTGCCAAAATTGTGCTAGCAAAATAAATGAAATTAGTTATTAATACTAGCAAAATTGTAAATAAAATTATAAATAAAATTTATACCTAGATTATTAGGTTTCATAGCATATGTTTTTGCGAATTCCCTCTCAAATAATCCCCTTTGAAATTGGTACATTGGCAATTGATCACTAATCTTCTCAATTGTTTCAGAATCGGTAGAATAGAAGCAGAATAGAACTTATGCATAACTTCAACAAAGCCATTCATAAATATAGTAGCCTTCTCAATCTCCTTAGCATAATAAAAGTATGGGTTCAAGTAGTAACTGGCTCTATGTAGAGGACCTTTAAGCTTGTCATTTCATGTTTTATCAATAATTTTTCATATAGGAAGATATTTCTTCTCCACACTATCGATTGCCAATTTGATCTCTCTTGCATTCTCGAAATCACCATAAATCCAACCCATGGATGGCATTTTGTCATCATCAACCCTCCGTAACACTTTCACCAATAGTGTAAAGATTTTAAGTACAAGGTCTACATTGTCCCAGAATTTATTACTTGCAATGATTTCAGCGACCTACAAATGTATTAAATAATTTTTCATATTTCAAACTACATATAACAAAAATAATTGTCATTGAGTTAATAGTTTACTATGCAAAAAAATAGACATTTAAACATATACCTTTTTCCCCGCATCTGTTTCAGAAAGAGTGCATCCCATCCATTCATCACTGGTTAATATTTATCATAAATCTTTCTTCTTCTCACGCATAGAGATCAATAACAGAAATGCTGTAGCAAATCTAGTAGCTCCGAGCCTAATTATGTCTCCACAAGCTTTCTCGCTCATTAGGCTAAGAGACTTGGTGTGACTATAAATGTAAATGGTCACTGACCTTCCCATTGTGATAGCACTATAGATGGACTTTTATCTTTCCAATATCACCTAACATCAAATTGAGAGCGTATGCCCCATAACTAGTCCAAAAGATAGTTGGCTTTTTCAAGAGCAAAGTTTTTGCGGCTGCGATATTATTTGATGCACTATCCATGACAATTTGCACCCCATTGTTGGGCTCTACACAATTAATTGCATCATCTACAAACTGGTAGATATAATTGCCATTATGATTCTCGATGGAAGCATCTTTTGAATACAGGAAGGCCACACTTGCTAGACAGTGTGCAACAACATTCGTGATGCTTCTATTCTTCCTATCCGACCAAGCGTCTGGCATAAGTGTGTATCCACTAATGGCATAACTTTATTTGAATGAAGCTAAATCTGCTTGTCTCCTCCACCTCCCTTTGGAGATGTATTTCACTGAGATCATATGGCGTCGGAACTTCTAAAAATTTTGCAAAAAAACCAATAGCTTGTAGCATTTGTTGGAAAGAGGGAAGGGTCACAGCATTGAACGCTATTCTGGCTTCATAGAACCACCTTACTATGTACCTCACAACATCCTCCCTAACTTTCTTCCTAAACTTGGAATCCATGGTAGGTTGCTTGGGTTTACTAGTATCCACTAAATCCTCCATTGGTCAGGTAAATCTATCCATTAGTCCTTTTGCCAATAGTTTAGATACACTCTACCAAGATGATCTTGTTTTATTCATATCATCCTCTTCCCCAACATGCATCTCACTTAATAAGTTATGGAAACTAGTTTCCTTGTCTTCCTTTTTCTTCTTAGATTTATTTAGCATGTCTATAATGTTCTCCCTCATATCTTCAGGAACTTGGTCACATTTGGTGCAATCTCCTTTGTTCCCTGTCAGATATTGTTTCAAACGAGTAATCCCTCCGGACAACACTTATTTACAGTAGTTACAAGAGACGTTTGGATTATTTGGTTCCATCCTTACTCCATACTTCCAATATGGTTCTTTGCCTCCGAGTTTTGGCGGTAAACTTGAAGCCTCAAAAGAAGACATTGTTTTGCTAACAAAAAATCACCACATTCGTGATACATTAGATTAAAAGTAATTAAAATTCTACTAGATAAAAGAATTTTTATTATACATGGAATACCAATTTTATCTAGGTGCTAGTCATACACTAGATTAAGTTAATCTCTACTTTTGATACACCAATTTTGAACAGTGAGAAAAAATTCGAACAAAAATTTCACAATTTCCTTCCTTCAGACCCATTGCCAAAAAAAAAAAAAAAACTACAATCTACACACTGTAAAAAAGAGAAATAAAAAAATTAGTGAGAAAAAAGTAAAAAATGAGAAAAAACAGTGAAAAGAATAAGTACAAAAATTGAAGCAGAAAACATCAGTACAAAATTTGTGAACTTGAAGCAAAAAAAAAAAAAAAAAATTGTACAAAATTCAGTACAAAAATTGAAGCAAAAAAATCAGTACAAAAAAATCTGTATAAAAAAATAGTGAGAAAAAAATTAGTACAAAAAATTCACAATTTCCTTTCTTTAGATTCAGTGCAAAAAAAAAAAAAAAAACCCTAACCTACAACCTACCCACTGTAAAAAAACAGAAAAAAAAAAATCAGTGAGAAAAAAAAAATCAAAACTTAGATAAAAGCAGAGAGAAACCATGTAAGGTTAGTTAAGCCTCATGTAAAGATTTAGGTTAATATAGTTGCTATAATCTCACAAAACATGGCAAATAATTACTCCTACTCATCAAAATTAAAACCAAATTCCTAGCAGAAAAATCTCAAACACTGGATCATATTGATGAAACGCACAAACAGTTGTATCAATTGGGGGGGCTTGTTTGTGAGACATTCAAAGTAAATTCGGAAGTTAAACATCATCCGAATTTTCTTCTCCTGTCAGAAACTATTTATTACTGATCCTATTCATTGTTTGCACTTAGACATTGGTGATGTTATCTTGAGTTAAGCATTTTACAATTTCACACATTTCTTCCTTCAGACCCAATGCAAAAAAAAAAAAAACCTACAACCTACCAATTGTAAAAAACAGAAAACTAAAAATATAAGTGAGAAAAAAATTAAAACTGAGAAAAAAATAGAGGGAAAAAAATCAGTACAAAAATTGAAGCAAAATACATCAGTACAAAAATTGTGAAATTGAAGAAAAAAACTTTCGTACAAAAATTGAAGCAAAAGAATCTAAACAAAATAATCAGTATAACAAAAAAATCAAAACTGAAGCAAAAAGTAGTTAAAAAAACTCGGTACAAAAATTTCTCAACTTCCTTCAGACCCAACGTAAAAGAAAAATCCTGACTTATGACTTGGCTACTGTAAAAAACATAAAAGTAAAAAAAATAGTACAAAAATAATTATCTGCGATTTTTGGGTCGATTGATAGCCGATGATTTATATATTACCTCCTCCTGAACAAGAGAGGGGAAATCAAAAACAGTGAAAGAAAAAAAAAATTTGAGAACAGCTTACCTGGATGGCCAATGGCTTAGTCCTCGGTTGGTGACGGCAACCACTTTGTTTTTGAGTCGATTGTCGCTTGGTTGAAGATGAGAGAGAGCGAGAGAAGTCGAGAGGCTTTGGAACTCCCATTTAGAAAATTTTAGGACTTGATTGCATGATCGAGCCCTAATTCTCAGTTACATGCTGAGTTTTTGGATTTGGGTCAAGCGGATCGGGTCTTATTGGGTTTGGATCCAAAATTTCTTTAACCATTAAAATCAACCGGTTTTGAGTAATTTTGAACATAATTTAGGCTCCGAAATATCGATAGCAATATCGGGTCGCTGCGGCGGAATATTTTTGTAAACGATCAACACTTTAAACCTCCATAAATTGTTGCATTTTGTGTTAAAAAATGCAACATCGGCCACAATATCGATATTGCGGTTGATATTTAAAACACTCGATCACATGAAGTATTTTATATAATAGCTAAAATGTGTTCTCAAAGAAAAGATCTTAACTGAATCTTTTAAAAACTATTTGATTAAATATTTAAAGTTGCCAACTAAAACTAATCTGTCTGAAGTATATTTGCCGTTTATAAGTGAAGGCTACAAATATTTGTTATTAAAACCAAAAAAAATCTTAACATAATAGAAATTATATTCCCCATTTTTCATTTGTTTTTTGTGGTTATCTTAGCCACAGCGAAAACCCACTTTATTTTTCTTCCTTTCTTTTTCCTTCATTGTGTTCTCTATGAATAAAGAAGTTTTCACAAGTCTTTCACTGCATCACACGTTGAATATTGTGAGCTAGGAGGTGAAGAAGATGTGAAAGGACCGGTGGGAGAGAGGAACTAGACCAAATTTGGTCCTTCCATTTAAGTTTTTGAGAAATAAAAAATTAGATCCAGTTGAATCTTAGATAACTTAGCTTTTCCCCTAATTGTCTGAATTTAGTAACTCCGATTACTGTTCCTAATCTTGAATTAAAAATCTCATTGCACATATAGAAGAAACGTAGTAAATTGAGCTTGATTCTCATTTTTCTTATTATAAACTGACATGTCTCCACGTCTAGAAGCATTGTTTATTGCTTATGGAGCTTAAACTTCAGTTAGTTAGGTCTCACTTGCATTCACTGAGCTAACTTGCATCTAGAATCTCCATTCCAATAGAAAAAGAGGCCAAAACCAGGGACTGAACTCCAACTTACAATGGTTTGTGCTGGTTCTCTTTAGCTTGGAAAAGAACTTGAGTCTCAAATGTCTTTGTTGGCTGAAGATAATTAAAGAAACATGGATGATGTATTGATGATGCCTATACAGTTAGATGTCAATGTCTTTCTTCTTACTAGATATACTATTTGAACCAAAGGACTGGTACTCTGTCAAATCTTGAAAGATGCTCTTACAAATCTGTGCAAATGAATTTTAGTTTTGTCCTTGTTTTGTCTTTTTGTATGTTGATTTAAGAAGTGAGAGAGAAGTTGATAAGGTACCAATCGTGGGATTATATTTGGTAAACTTATGTAGCATTGGTAGTTGCAAATTGTATCTAACATTTCGAGGGTTGTCACTGAGACTGGGTTTAATGGTAAGGGGGTGGAGTTGGGTTATGGGAAAACTTATGTTGAAGTCCTATTTGGAGTTTGTTCTAGATAATTTGGGGGGACAGCAAGTGTCAGACACTTGATTGAAGTTGAATTTATCATTTCGATACATGTGGATTATGGAATTATCTCAATATTTCGTTGCCTGTGAAAGAATCTAGCAGTTATTGTTGTTTAATGAAAAGCCTTTGTTGATAGCAGTACTTGAGTGGTGCCCATTTTATATGTATACATTGGAGATCATTCAATCATGTTTCACATACATCATAGCATAAACGGCTTTGAGGAAGAAATTTCACTAATATATTGTGGAGTACTAATGTGATAGGCTGAGAATGCCATGTAAAGGCTTCTTCCTAACTTCCTTTTTCTGGGGGTTTCCTATACTTGATGTCTATGATAGTATAATTCCCGTAACTCTTCATCATTTAACATTATGCTTCATGTTTAATACTCTTTATTGGCATAAGTAAATTAAAGACAAGGGCAGCGATCTTTAGTTTTTTGTTTTTTAGAGACAAATTTCCTTTCTGTAGGTTAATGAAGGGATTTTTTGTTGAATAATTTATTTTTACATCTTTTTGTTGTCCGATAAAGATTTTATTTGATCTAAGGAGGAAATAGCTGTATGGAACTTCCCTAATTTCTTAAATAAAATTTAGCTTGATATATGTTGTTAGTCCACCCCAAATACTTGGGATAAAAGGCTTAGTTGTAGTAGTAGTAATATGTTGCTAGTCCACAACTTAACTACTGTAAGCTTTTACACAAAATGGTTTCTGACATTGTCAGAGCACCAGGAGAGATATTGGGTTCAAAACTTATATTAGATTAAATTTAAAATATATTTCTTTACCCCAAACTATTCTTCCTTCCATGCTCAAATCTGGAGGCATTTCCTCATGGCTCGAAGGCCAATGCGATGGGGACTGTTATATGCCATTTTTCTTTATATAAATTGTTTGGTTTCAACCTAACAACTTAGGTTTTTGAGTAAAGTAGTTTCCAGACAAATATATTATCGTTGCCTTTCAAAAAAAAATATTTAATGCTGCAATCATGCTCTTTTCAGTATATAGTTCCTTTCAATCATAAGTATTTAGGTCATCACTTTTTTTTTTGCTGTAGGAGTTTCTTGTCAGCAACTCACGTTTATTGAAATTGTTTGTTCAGGACAAGACCTTACAAGCCAAGCTTCTCCAATCAGAAAGAGTGGCAGAAGGCTTTCTTGGTAAAGAACCGTATGCCTTTATTTCACAGCTTACTCCGTTAAAGTTTCCCCCGGACATGCTTTTATGTTGTCAGAGTCTGTTCTTTTCTATTTTCACGTAGAATTCTGTCTTAAAACTCTGTCCAGATCTAGGCTACAATGATTTAATACTCATTCTTCTGAAAGTATTGAAAATAAAAATTTCATTGAACTTGCAGTCTGTAAGATGTAAAGCCAATAAAACCACAATCAGATGTCACTATTGTGTTTACAGCCATTTAAAATAGATAGAAGAGGCCTAGAAATCAGCATTTCATTTGCCATTTTTCTTTCATTGCAAGTTGAAAACTTATGTAACGAGGCTAACTCAGTTTTAGCCATTGTTTATGTGTGATTTTTTACACCCCCAACTATCTCGGATGTGCGGGTTACAGCTCAGTGTCTGCTATCTGTTCTTGTCAACTTGAAAAAAATATATGAATGTTATGCTACCTGGAAAACTATTTCATAGCATGTCTGTAAACCTCTTGATCCACTGCTAGTTTGGTCTTCAGACTGGTTGGTTCTCCTTTGAGCATTCTTTTTCCTCAAAAATGCATGGATGTGCAGGTTACAGTTCAGTGCCTGCTATCTGTTCTTGTCAACTTGAAAAAAATATATGAATGTGATGCTCCCTGAAAAACTATTTCATAGCATGTCTATAAACCTCTTGATCCACGACTAGGTTGGTCTTCAGACTGGCTGGCACTCCTTTGAGGTTCTTTTTCCTCATAAATGCATGGATATATCATCTTTGTATGTATGCACTTAGAATAGCCTCCTTTCTTGCACATGCTGTATTTACCACCTTTCCAATTCAGACTCATTCTTGCCATATAGATTTTAATTCAGAATCTCTTCTCGCCATCAAAATAACATTTATTTTTTCTCGCAGAAATTGATAACAGCAGCCCGAGGCCTCTTTTTGTTAATAGGCCTTCAGCCACTTTTTCATGGACTACGTCTGAAGAAATGGATACTGTGAGTTACTGTTCTTGTTGAGTCATTATTTTATTTGATGAATGGATGAGATGCTCATTCCAATAGGGTTGTAACAATACATCGAAATTTTTCTTTAGCCTTTATGTATCTTTGCTAGAACATTGATTTGTTAGCTTGTTATCCGTTTTCACAAACTATAAAGCTTATCTTGGATAAATAGATTTAGTTGATGAACTGATAATATAAGGTTTTTAATAATAAATCAATGTCCTCTTTTTGTTCTTTGCCAGCATTTTTGTGCACGAACATAGAATCTTAATTACTCATATAGCAGTTATGACATGCTATCTACTCATGCTGGATGAACCTTAGTTAACAAGCTGTTATAAAGAAAAATGATGATTCAGCCAATTTGCTATATTTATTTGCCAGCTATTTAGAACACTATTTTGATAGTTGAGTTTCTATTATCACTTTCATTTCTTATATGCTGGTCAGATAGAGTGGTCAAAAAAATGTTCGGATGCATTGGATACTGTTGAGAGATTAAATGAGGGAAAAGATGCTGCAGAGCTTGTTTATCACAAAGCTGCCCAGGTCCTTTGAACTCCCCTTCCCCTCCATATTGACTAATCTGGAAATTAAAGTTCTTTTCAGCCATTCCTTACTGGTTCCTTTCTTATAGTAGATGTTGCATGGTAAGGATGATCAGAAACAGATTTTGGAAAAAGGGCTAAAATCAGGGGATTTAGCTGGTGTTTATCCTGAGTGTATCACTGACACATGGATAGGAAGAGATAGGTTGGCTCTGTTCTCAAATCTGAATCTGCTTCTGAAATTGATTCTTGATGGGTAGTTATTAGTCTTTTTTGCTCCAGGTGGGCATTTATTGATTTGAGTGCAGGACCATTTTCCTGGGGTCCAGCTGTTGGTGGAGAAGGAGTTCGGACAGAACTTAGTCTACCAAATATAGTGAAAACTGTTGGTGCAATGGCTGGTACGAGTGTAACATGGTTTTTTCCTTGTTCATGTGTACATTGCACAACTTTTCTGCTTTTGTATTTTCATTATTTCTATTTTCTTGGTTTCTTTGTGTATAATTTCTTCCTAAAAATTTGAATGAATTTCTGTACACTCTCTAAGTGGATCATTAAACAATATTTGAAATAACACCTCCCCCCTTACTAATTTCAGTATCCGGTATTGAGACTGTGATCTTCACTCCTAATACATTTAACCTTTGATTTATAGACATACGTGGATTATCGCCCCGTTGGATATAGCAATTTTCTGATATCTTGACACAAGGACACCATTATATGCGTGCTTTTAGAATAAGTTTATGCATATATAACTTATAAATATAGGTATTGAGTTTTTGACATATGGAAAGAGATAAAACATTAGATGATGAATAAAATATTTAGCTTTTGTCAAAAGGATGACATGACATTCTTCGTCTTGTATAAAGTTTTATATGAATGAGTTGTACACATTTATGTGCCGGAGATAGATGTACAAGAGTGTTGCGTTTGGTACTGCAGGACATGCCAATTCTTTTGGATGGGGAAAGGATACATTGTACACACATATGTAAATATCCATATATGTACACATATAAACACACACACATATATTTTTACATACACACACAAATATATGTATGTATTTATGTATGTACACACATATTTTCGTATTTACACACACACATATAGTGTGTGCGCACACATATATTATATATATGTATGTGTGTGTAATAGAAGGCTGCTCCTATAAGAATGGTTCTTAAAATAAGTTACATAAGAACTCTATTATGGGTCATCCCTATGAAAGATCCAAAATTGTTATATATTTATTAGCTTGCAAATACAAATTCAAGTCATTTGAACACCATTTTACTATGGCTGAAATTGTTAAGACCACTTAAATTATAGGTAAATAATTTCTTGTAAGTTAATAAAAAGAGAAAGGTGTTGGATATATCTCGTGGATGGTCCATGATAGAGTGCTGACGAAGTTTAGTTCGAGAACCGTTCTCATAAGAGCGACCGCCTATATATATGAGTAAACAGGAGATAGAGTGTCACTTTAAATAATGTGACAGTAAAAGTCTAACCGTACCATACTTTTTTCTTCTATCGAACCCTACCATGTTGATCTTGATCTTTTAGAATTCACTCATACCAAATAAGATTTGACCTTCTATCAAGCCAGCACAAAATTAACAGTTACAGTTTCCGAAAATATAACATTTTGTATCTACCAGTCAATGACCAAATTAACATTATAAAATGTGATTTTTGGTACGAGTGAATCCAAATAGATAGAGATCAACACAATAGCTTTTGATGAAAGAAAAAATTATGGAATGGTTAGAATCTTTTTGATGTCATTTTACCTATCTTGACTAGAGTGACACTCTAGCTTCTTTACTCTCTCTCTCTCTCTATATATATATATATACACACACACACACACACACATATATATATATATATATATCTATACACACACACACATATATATATATATACACGTATACGTATACATGTATATACGTATATGTATACATGTATATACGTATATGTATACATATATATATGTATATATATATCCTTCTTTCCCTCTTTCCTCTCCAACTTATCATATAAATTTTTTGTAAGCTTTGGATTTGGTGTTAACCGTCCTTTTTTGCTCTCTTCTTTGCTAGTTTAATAAACTCTCTCATTTCTACACTTCATTCTACCACTAACTCTCTTTTGTAGTTAACTTGTTGCTCTTGTATTCTCCAAGTGTTTCTTTAGCTACCTAATAATACAGCTTAACATTTATTCCACATAATTTTGACTATCTTTCTTTATTTCGCTATCTTTAAAATATGTAAAGGTTATGTTTGGTTATTTTAATAGGAAAAATCGTAAATTTATTTTCATAGATTTGGAAGTTACAAGATATTTGGCAATCTTAATATTCATTTATTGATTAGTTTGAAAATAAATTATAAAACCAAAATGGCAAAGACAACCATATGTATGAGAGACAAAATTGTGTAATTTATTTAGAATAAAATTTTTAGATGTCATGATTTTGGGAAATTTTTATTTTCTTTTGGCCATTCAAACACTCCCCTAGAAAATATCTTGGAAATTCTTTTTCAAATCCATACAAAAATCAAATGACATAATTTTGTTGGGTACCCAAACACAATCCATGCTTTCTACTTTTAAGCTATACCATTGACTTCCAACGCTTCAAGGCTTCTTTTACTCTAGTTCTTCGCATCCATTTTATAATACAATGTCAAATATCATCGACCTATGTTGTGGGTTTAAGCTCTTGCTGATTACTTCACTACCTTCGCGTTTTAATTTATCCATCCTTCTAGTAAGGAAAAATACATTTGATTAATTTTGTAGTCATTTTTAAAGGACATTAAATGTTCATCTCTCTTCTTAAAATATGTTATTATAAGATCATAACACTGCAATATTCAGAATCTCATCTCGCATTCCACTTTTTACTTCATATCCATGACCTTCCCATACCATCTCATATCGACCCTCGTCTTCACATGCATGCCCATTTATGTCAGATAAATAATTCGTTTGATCCTAGAATTAATTGCTAATCCTGCCATGTGATTCTCAAATCTCTCATTTAATACTCTTGGACAACCCTACTCATTCATAAGGAGGAATGTCCCAGGTTTGAACTATTGACCAACATTGACCTGTGTCACAATTATCACATTAGTTTTAGGTATCCGGTATAGTAAACTTTTAAAAATTGTCTGATATTGCCTAATTTTCTGATATTTTTGGTACGATATGTGCCATACATTTGTTGTTGCCAATTTCAATTTCATTACCAATTTTGACATTTTAAACCTTAATTACATCATTTCTTGATGTAACTTTTATTAATAATACTCCATCATTAACTCATTTTACATCTTCTACATGCTCTTTTAATTGTAAATGTGCTCACCCCTTTTCTGTTTTGATACTCTCAATCAAATATCCTACTTCAATCGAAATCAGATTCTCATGACATATCTTCTACTATATTTTGAGTAGTAACTACTATAACTTGGGAAAATTTTGTATAAAGGACAATTAAATCTATGGACATGATGCAATAGAAACCATTCTTGTGTAACACCTCAAGCTAAACGGAATAGTCGCACATTGGATATATGGGGAGAAGTTTTGAGTAGTGTAGTTTATAATGATTATCGTGAATTCAAAAAATAATCATAACTAGCCTTTTGAGGAGGAATTCATGGTTAAAAGTTAACAAAAACTGATAGGTGTATTTAAGGTGGGAGATGTCCAAGGATGGGTGTGTTTATGGAAAGTTGCTGCTTTGAGGACGTTATAAATGGTATCAGATCCTAATATCCTAACATCAACTGGAAGAATGTGGAGCTAAGTGCTGCACTGAACATCGTGACATGTGACATGGTGATGTGGTGGGGGCATCTCTTGGATCTAGAGAGTCATCTCTAGAATTTCACGGTCTGTTGAAGTTTTAATATGTTAGTATTAGTTTTGTAAGAATGTTAGATTCTAAAATGTATTATGTTATTTTGACGAGGATATCTTCTCCTAAAATGAGAGGAATCTGTTTTTAAAATTAATGTAGATAATAGTTTAGCATGCTCGGTCGGGAGTACTCATTGGATGGGTGACCTCCGGGGAGCTTTTGCTCACGGATGTTACATCTACATTCTGGTATTTGGTTGTCTTTAGGTGTTTTTTGTTGTTTACCCTTCCAAGTATAAGTCTAAATAATGACTCTTAGGATAGATTTCTAGAAATCATATTGGTAAAGTTGAAGTGCTTAATTGTTTCATTAATATGTTTCACTTTTATTAAAAAGAAATTTATGATGACTATGGTCCCACACTTGACAAATGGTTGGTCAGATTAAATTTTCCTTTCCTCCATATTAGTACCCTATATATTCCTTAATATGATGAACCCATGGGAGGCTGCTTATGTTAAATTTAGTGTGTAGGCCTATAATGTGTACATATTGGTACTTGGAAGGGATCTTATGTCAGTTGAAAACCATGAGGAAGTTACTAGGTCAAATATATTTTACATTATACAGAGAATTTTTCGCGAATTTTATATTTCACTCTATTTTGTCGCATTATGTGAATTACTTTAGTTTGTAATTTGTATATGTTTATAACGTCCCCCTCCCCTCCAACACAGTCAAAAAGAAAAGAACAGTAATACCTCTGCAACACTGGTCCTGTGGAAATATCATGCATCAGCACTTTCTTGACCCAGAGTGCACAGGATACACATTATAGTGACTAATCAGTTATCCTTGGTGATCAATATGCGTAACTGGCTTATTCATTTTTGTGCTGTAACTTTATATGAAATTTGACATTCATGATAAAATTGTTTCCCATAGTAAGTTTGTTTTAGCGCTTGTGGTTGCGGGTTACATTGCATTTAGCGACTTTATTGTAAGTGTAGATCATTTGAACCACATGACAGTTGAGAAGGCTGTGCCTTGATACTGTGATAACCCTACCGTATAATACTTGGAAAGCTTGCCATCTGAGTGCAGGTCCTTTTTCTTCTGGTATGTGTGTGCATATTGGAAGATGCTTTGGTTGTATTCAATTTTTCCAGAAGTAACTTGGAAAAAATGAAAAGCAGTAACAGGGATTTGAACTAAGGACTTCTACAACTCACCCTAACCTTTTGATGCATATGCTAATTTTTTACTTTAGACCATTGGATTCAGAAATAGGTAGGGTAATTGTTCATAATAATCTCAAATCAGAAGGGGAAAAAAAAGATCCGGGGGCTTATTTGAAAACCTTTAGTCTCTTTTTTTTAGTTCGAGTGCAACTCGATTCAAGGAAAAGCAACTTCTTGTCTTATCCTGTCAGGTTTTCTATATTCTTTTTTCCCCAATCAAGAAATTCTATCTTGTACTTTGGTCAAGAACAAGAGATGCCTCAGGCTCTCCAGCTTTCTTTATAAGATGATGTCCCAAACTAAGTTGGATAAATACTTTTCCCTTAGCATATGAATTTCTTACTTGTAAATATTATACAACCCTACGTAAGCTGAGATCAAATCATTCAAGTAGAAGATCTATCTAGGTAATGTAGACTCGCACCAAAATCTTCATGAGTGATATGATCTGGGAAGAACATTTTTAAATACATGTCATGACATTGCAAAAGCACTATTGAGATAAATGGACAACTTTACTCTATTAGTTTCATCGTTTATTGGTGTCCTCCATCTGTTTGTATAACCAAAATATGCCAATCACTAGACAGTTTATTCTAGTAGTCTAGCAAGGTAATTGCATAATACCATCGTGTTCCAGAATAAGTTTTTTTTTTTTTTTTTTTTTGTTGTTGTGGACTGGTAGTATTGACTGATTTCCTTTTTGTGCCCTCCAGAAATAACGGAAGAAGAAGCTGAAGATCAATTCCAAGATGCAATCCGTGAGAAGTTTTCATCTTTTAGTGATGTATGTCATTTTTTTTGACCTTTTAAAGTTACTCTTTTAGAGAACTGGTTCGTCATGGAGTTGCATGCTTTGCTTTCATCTATTATAATACTACTTTGCCAAACTGTCTTATTACATTTTGTACCTCTAAGCGGCGTGAAATGTACATATGGGTCAATGCTGTGTCAGGCATTTAATCAGGGAGGAAACTTTGACACTTCAGGACATGTACTTGCCTTGTATTATGATCTATTTGGTCATTTTCTCGAAGGAGAATGATAGAAAATTACTGTTCCTTTTCCTCCATGCTTTCCTACTCTTGCTATTGCTATGCAAATGCAAGATATGTCTTAGTGATTTGGATTGGTTTTCCGACCAACAACTGGACTTCCATGATATATGCCAACTCTTTCTTTTCTGTTCCTTGACCATAAATTTAATTTCAATTCGGAAAAGTGCTGCCAGGGTAACAGCCAGTCATAAGTTACTGTCAAATATTTCATGGAGTTTTCTGTTCCATTGTCAACTCGTTTTTGATTGGAGATACTTGAATTATTATGATTCGTCATGTCACGTCCCAAAGTTTGGGCCTACCTGTTTATATCACTGATCCCTCGAGTATTTTCATTAGTATGAATACTTTTTATTTTACTCTTGGCTTTATGTTTGCCTCAGAATCGAGTGCAGTTTCCTTTAGAAAACTAATCATTTTTCCCCTCCTACATTTTCCCAAGTCAAGGAAAATGGTGGACATGGCCTGGTCTTTTGGACTATGACAAGACCATCTCATGTTCATTGTTTTCAGCTAGGGAATGAACACTAATTATAAGAGCGTTGAATCCAGGTTGACAACAGGGTATAAAACTTCGTGAAGTCTTTTGAGAAGCCTTACTCCATAGTAACCCCATTTTGATGGGAAAATGGCTTATAACCTTTGTATGAGAACTTCTAAGTTCACTTTCACATACATTATTCAGAAGTCACAGGATTCTAATAATACTAACCCAAATATATTAAAAAATGATACTAACTCATGTGCTTGCTAATTTAAATAGTTTTAAATGAAATTATCTAATAAGCTAACTAATTTAAAATATGTATAATTAATTTCTATGTATTATTTAATTAATAGGTTAGATACCCATGTGAGTCCATTGTTTGAAAATGTTTCCAGACTTAGCTAATTATATACGAGTTTAGTGAATAATTCATAAAATTGCATAATTTTACTGCAGTTTTTTGCCTTTCATCGCAAAAAATACTAAATATTTGGTGTCACTAGGGATTGGACTAGGATTACCAACATGTACATACCAAAATTGTCAAATCGGGATACATATCATGTATCATCATTACTATGTATCATATTGTAAATATCATATCATAAGATAGGTTGATCAATATATAAGTAATCAAGCACATCACAATGTGTATTATAAAAATATATGAGCAATTTTAAAGCATAAGTAAACAAATAACTAGTGTTAAATGCTAAAGCTAATAATATGTTAAAGATAAATCAATAGTTATATATAAATAAGTAACTAACATAGGTTATTAATCAAAATTATACTACATTAGAAAATATAATACATTTGCTAAATTCACTTGAAGTTGAAGAATGACATTTATTTTCCTCATATTCGTCGCCTTTGCTCCACGAAATTTCTTTCTTTACTTTTACTTTCCTTTTATTACGTCATTTTTATTTATAATTGCATTTGAATTAAGGGGTCCTACCAATAATCATATAATAATCTATTATAGGCTAAATATCAATGAACAACTAATTGTTAAGAAAATTTACCACTACATCTTCCCTTTTCTTTTTAGTAGATCTATAGTTCCTCCTTCAACTTAGAATGCTCATGCAAATCTATCCAAGTAACACCTTCTACTATGTAAGGCCCTTATTTCTCAATAGTCCATTCATAATTGAATTTCATACTAAATAATCAAGTTAGATCATATATTTCTCTATTTTTTTCTTCATTTGACTCCATTCTAATTGTATACTATTCTAACAAAAACCAAATTATCGAGCAGAAGTTTGTTACCCCTCGAAAAACTATAAAATAAGTAAATAAAATACTAATTAATCATTTATAGATACATCACTGTCATCTTTAAAAAAATTTATTTTAGTTTCTTCATCTTCTCTTATCTATACAAAATTCTCTTTTTTATCAAGTTTGTAGCGTACAATAGATAAGTCCATTGGACACTTCAATTGATAATTAGCAATTAAATAAGTTATATTGACTATAATAAATAGATATACCTCTTTTTGATGATTGGTTTGCAAGTTTTATCAACTAAAATAGGTATTTTGGAGTTTTGATATTCTCTTTTGTTAAATGGTTGTACTTGTTCAGGATTTGCATCCCGTAATTAAACCCAAAATGTTCATTTCAATGAGTTTGAAATCATTCATAAACTGAGCATATCATAAAATATGTATCACATATTGTAACCATGGTTATTGCATCATAAAATACATGGCAATAATATCGTAAGTATCTTTTTTTTCACATCTATCATATATTTCGCTATCGAAAGACATTGAGTACTATAACACATAGCCTCAATATTTACAAGCTGAATAATTTCTGGGTATTTCCAGAAGTGGATCTTTCCCAAATCCCAAACTTTTGACCCTTGTGGGATTATTCTCAAATCCCGGATTTGTGACTATGGTAACAGTTTGGAACTGATATGATCTAGCTGACCTTGAAGGTTTCGGGTAAAGGCTTTCTTCTTGTTATTTGTTGTTTCCTCTTTTCGTCACCTTGTTGTTATTCCACCTATGGTGGTATGTCAGACTTGCATACATGACTAATTAATGCAAGCCTGATAGAAAAGAAGGAAGCCTGCCTTGAGACATAGAAGGGCTTGGGAGATAAATCTGAGAGCACCACACCATCCACCACCTTGCCGTGGTCTTCGGATAAAGTTCCATTCGATATTCCAAAAGACTACCTCAAATATAGTTTTTAGCTTCTAAAATGGGCTTTGTAATGTTAAAATAAGGATAATGAAAAATGCTTAGTTAAAACTAACTAAATGCAATCCCAGTTTCATCTTCCAACAAACTCGAAATCAGCTAATCCTGAGAATTTATGTCCTAGATTCTCTTTTTTTCCAACTTTGGATCTCAATTTAATAATAAAAATACAAAAAAGTAACCTTATTCATTGGATTAGAAAAGAGAGGTCATGACCTCTTTTCTTTAATCCAAAGAATTTTCTTGGCTACATACTACTCTATGGAGAATCATTAATGAGTTATGGTTGAATCCAAACAACCTTGTGGATTGTAATTACAAGGATTGTACCCTCAAAGGAATATAGGTGCTATTCAAAGGATTCTAATCTTGAATGAAATCTAAAAGATTCTTGTCAAAACCATCCAAACAAAACCCTAGAAGATAGATTTTATCAGTTGGTTTAAGTAAAAATAAATAAATAAATAAACACCTAAAGAGATAATAGAATTGTATCTCCACTTGAACTTGGTAATCCTAATTTCAAAATGAAAATTTGCAAATTAAATATGCATAACTTTGAATATAAAATATGTTTTTTTACTAGATCATCTTAATTATGTCAAAGGCTGCTTCATATTGCTTCCGGTTCTTCTTCTGGGTCTGTGAATATTCGCTTTTTTGCACCTCCTTGCTCCAATTGCTCTCAGGAAGTTGGTGGTAGAGAACAAGCATGATTTCTCAAGAACTAGAAGGCTAGAAAGGTGTTTCATATACGCCTTTATATGGTAGAGGTGTGGTATGTGCATTGTTCTTTGGTTAATTGAGATGCTGAAAGATGCTTGAGATGGGCCTTGTTACCAAAAGTTGTACGCATTAAGGAAGAAGAAGAAAAGTCATAGAAACTCTTTTTCTTTGTCTACTGGAGACGGGCTTTAATTGCATATTAAAAGATCTGATGAGGATAAGAATCCGATGCTAAAAGATGAATCATATCCCTACTATTTCTTAATTCCTTATTCCTTGTTATCCTTTTGCAGCATACTTCAAATCAAATCTGCACGAAAGTAATTGAAAGACAGATTCAGGTTCAATCTTTTAAAAAAAAAAAAAAAAAAAAGGTAGTCAATTTCCTAGAAGGTAAAAGATAAAATAGGATCATAGATTAAATTTTAAAAAGTCCTAATCATAATCCAAAAATGAAATATTTTCAAGAAATCCCTAATGGATCTTAAAATAGCCTATATTTCTAAAATATGTTCTAATAATTATTAAGCGTGCATGACTAATTGTGCCTGAGATTCATCAATTAATCCTTTTTATCTTCAGGAATAGCTAGTTTTGCCCTTTTTTTGTGTGACAGTAGATTTTTAAACTCCAGTATTTGACATTCATCTATGCTTATTAAAGCAGCAGCTCTCCACTAAGTGTTTAGGCACCTAGTGCCAAGAATTGGGCATTAATGCATTAACTGGGTCATGGATGGAGCTTATTGGCTATTGACAATTATCCTGTTGAATGCTTTCCTCGTTTCTAGATAGTCATAATGATGACCTAGCTTTTCTTTGTTTGAGTAGACCAAATATGCTCTATTACCTTCTCAATGATTGTTATTAGCTTTTGGCAGCATGCAAAAACAACTTAAGGTTCTTGCCCCCTTTAATAGATTTCCTAGGTCTTCAATAGGTATTTTAAATGAAAGGATGATGCAGAAGTTATATACTTTTGACAAGTAATTATGGGCATAATCACCATACAAAGCCTTCTGGTGCCACTTGTAAATCAGACATACAGTATACTAGGTCGAGTACTAAATAGAGCAAAACTATGAAAGGACTTGAGCAAAACTGACTAGGCGAGAACTGTAACAGTACATAGTTGTGGTGAAGATTCTTCTTAATATGTGCTAGTAGAAAACATTGGTGATGTAGGTGATACATGTAATTAGTACTTTAGTTATTTGTTTATATTCAAGTTCCTTCCACCACCAAAACTTCAAAGTTGTAATGAGTTGAGTGTTATTTTTTATATTCTAATTCATCCCCGCAGGACAACCACCCATTTGGGCAGAATCCGGGGCTTACGTTGCTGCAGTTTACAGTTTTTAAAAGATATTTGCAATTAAATACGTGTCCAGTGGATTATTAAGCTTTGTTGCTCTAGTGTCATATTAAAAGTACCTTCCGTATACCAAAACTTCGAAGTTATGGTAAAAGTTGAGAGATATTTTTGTATTCTAATAATTCAAGTTTAATTTAGTGGACTTAGAAATGCTCATTACATTGAAATTTGCTTCTTGTTTCCTACAACATAATTAATCAAAAGCATTTAACCATCTTCACTGTGAAGCATGAACACTTCAAAGTTAGTGCAATATTCATGTCGGATACAGATCGGACACCAACACTTGTACAATACTTTCCAATACGTATCGGGCACACTGAAAACCGTGTTAGTTTTTAAAAACCCAAAAATTTATGTTTTAGAGCCTTGCCCGCTTTCAAAAAGTCATAGAGATAGCATATCGTGGTTGTTACGCTTTCAAATGGTCATAGTGATCATGTGTTAGGTACTATGGAGCTATCATAGTTTTAAAAAACATATCAAAATTTCTTTTTCTATAAAAGGGATACTAAGCAAGTAGAGCACAAATGCTTTACGAAGGTAGAGGTTTCACATCTTTTATTCAAGTTATTGAATTGAATTCTGAGTATTTTCTTTGATATAGTTACTTGATTAGTATCTATTTTTTAAATCATTGAGTTTTATTTTCCCTTCTCTTTATTTTCCCTTCTCTTTCTATTTCAAATAAAATATTTTAACGATTATGAGTTTTTATATGTATTATATAAAAATGTATACATAAATAGGCGTGCATTTATATCCCCGTGTCCTTGTGTCCAGTTTTTCTAGGATTTATTATGTCGGGGTGTCCGTGTCGTGCCGTATCCCGTATCCATGTCCATGCTTTATAGTCCGGAAACATCATAACATGTTTATTATGCAAAAAATTATTTGTTATTAAGTTAAATCTGTTTTGATTTTTCAACCTAATCTTCTCTATAAGAGAGCTTACACTCACTGCTAAGTTTTTTAAACCCCCTTCTGTAATGAACAAAACTAAATCATCTACATTCTCTAGTATCTTGGAAGAAACAATATTTTCATCCTTATACTGCCATATTGCTACTTTGATGAGGCTCTAGAAATAATTTGTTTTGTGTATTTGTAGTTTGGAGAGGAGAAATAATTTGTTTTGTGTATTTGTGCTTTGGAGAGGAGAAACCTCTATATGAATAATATGTAATGTAGAACCTCGATAGATACGGATTTATATTTCAAAGTTTCAATCTTAACGTAGATAGTTAGATTGCCCTACCTGCATAATTCATGTGTTAATATCAGCTGTTTCTAATCTTTGCTACAGGACCATCAAGCTGTAGATATACTATTAGCTGAGGTTGACATTTATGAAATTTTTGCTTTTAAACATTGCAAGGGTAGAAGGGTCAAACTTGCTCTATGTGAAGGTACAATCTGTTTGCATTTTTGAATCTTACAAGCTTTCTTTGAAGAAAGGTTAAGCTTACAGTTCAGTATACAAGGCATGAGGTCCAAGTGTTATTCATTCACTTTTTGATGCTGACATATTTGTCCACTGGATATTATTGTTTCAGAACTTAAAGAGAGGATGCATGACTTGAAAAGTGAACTAAAGAGTTATAATAGCGAAGAATCTGATGAACGCCAGAAAAGAAAGGCACTTGATGCATTAAAGAAAATGGAATCATGGAATTTGTTCAGCGATACTCAGGAGGTGGACTAGAACTTGTTTATCTTGCTACCATTTTGCAAGTCAAGTCAAGATTTACATGTTAAAGATGTATTACAAGGGAAAATTGTATATGCAGTTTTCTTGGTATGGTTTGGTCCATTTCTCTCATAAGTGATTACTTCTGCTTTTGCAGGATCTTAAGAATTACACAGTTGCCCGCGATTCATTTCTGGCACATCTTGGTGCTACATTTTGGGGTTCATTGAGACACGTAATTGCTCCCTCAGTAGCTGATGGGGCATACCATTACTATGAAAAGATATCTTTTCAGTTATATTTTATCACCCAGGAGGTATGCATGTATCTTCAACTTTTCTGCTTGTTCAATTTAAAAAATTTAGAAATATCTTAATATTGCTACTTTTTGCTTCAGAAAATCAGGAATATCGAAAAGTTGCCTGTTAACTTGAGAGTTCTCACTGATGCCCTTTCTTCTCTATCAGCACCATATCAAACTGTCATGTTTAGCCAACACATGTAAGTATTGCGCTTCCCATATATAGCAGTGCATTGTTCCTGGGATTTCCGTATGTAAATGTAGCTGCTAGTTGATTGTTCCCAGGCTAACTTAGGTTTCCTTTTAATTCTTGTTGCTTTCTGATTCATGCTGGAGTTCTTAATGGCACTCTGGAGAAGTGGAGATTGCGACATTTCTCAACACATGCAATTTATCTAATCATTACCCAACTCTTGGTTGTTGACATTGTATCTTATCTTTTTTTTTTTTTTTTTTTTTTTTTTTGCCCAACTCTTCAGGATGCCACTTTCGGAAGATCCTCCTTTGACGATGGCGTTCTCGTTGGCTCGGCGAGCTGCTGCTGTCCCACTTTTGCTAGTTAATGGCACTTACAGGTCAACTGTTCGTGCCTATCTGGATTCTTCCATTCTCCAAAGTCAGTTACAGAAGCTGAGTGAACATGGTTCACTTAAAGGTATTCGTTTCTGCATAATCTTTTCGGAGGATTTGAGTACAGCCAGTCCTTGTGCTGTTGCACTTTTGGGTTTTTTCATCTGAGATATTTTCATCTGAGATATTTGGTGGGGTTGAAGCTCACTTGGTTGATCCAAAACTAAAGTTAGGCAGAGTTATATTTGGCCTTCAATGGAGTAGTCTACTTAGGTTGTGTCCATGACTATATGTTGCCAAATTGGCTGATAAGTTGTTTGTTCTCTGCATTTGGATCTTAGTCAATCTCTCATTTCTCACCAATGGATTTAACAATGCATGAAGAAGCTCCAAATAGACTGGTGTTCTTAGTGAAAAGTTTTCTATGTTTAACCAAGTCTTTCAGACAAAGGAGCCATGAATGGAGCATATGTCTATTTCAGTCTATGAGTTTGTTTGATATTTTTCTTCTTTCTATAATATGTAGGATCTCATTCCAGTTCCCGGTCAACACTGGAAGTACCAATATTCTGGTTCATTCACAATGATCCACTTTTTGTTGATAAACATTATCAAGCTAAGGCGCTTTCCGACATGATCATCGTTGTTCAGTCTGAGTCACCATCCTGGGAAAGCCACTTGCAGTGCAACGGGAGGTCACTTCTATGGGATTTAAGGTCAGAATATGAAACTCACAACACAGAATCTTTATGTTAGTTAGCACAGCACACATAGATGCTCATGCAAGAGTGCAATTCAGTAAAGTCTGGTTTATTCGAGCTTGTGGAAGTTTGAATTCAAGTATATTTAGATGGTCCTAATTACTAATCCCCAATCCTTGCGGGTGCTGGTCATTTTATTCTTGCACAGTTAGGTTAGCTGAATAACACACCCTAACAAGGTGGGTGGGTGTGTGTGTGTAAACATTTTAAGTTACTTATATTCTTTATTTTATCTTTTTCAGCTGTTATTGGGGACACCTCGCAAAAATTTAAGGAATCTATCACAAATTGTTTATTGTTGTTAAATTTTTTTTTTTTTTTTTAGCTAAGCTCATCTTTAAAAGCACTTGCTGCGCTTCTCCATCTGTCAGACTCAATTCCACTTAGTTAAATTGGTTTTATTAGATATCTCTCTTTAAATGCACGCGCGGCTTCTCCATCTGTCAGCAACTCAATTCCACTTAGTTAAATTAGTTTTGTTCGATATCACTTAAATTATATATACCAACATAGCTCATCTTAAATAGTTGGGATCTGGAGATGTGAACATGTTAAGAAGTTAACTTCAATTTTAGAAGCACTTGAATTCGTTCTTAGGCTAATTTACGTGTGTAGATCAAGGTGAATAGTGTGATCATCTATGAGATGTCTCTCATGGAACTTAGTTTAAAAGTTGGCCTCAAAGGGTTGCTTCCAAGCTATGATATGTAGGACACTTTCCCATATCAAACACGACACTCGTTTCCATCTATGTATGATATTGCAAATGTTTTTTTAAGCCCATATTCACCTCACTATATGGACAAGATGGTTGACAAAAAGTAAATGTTATATGGTTCATTTTAACGTTATAGGCTTTTCATGGTGAGGTAATAGTAATAAGTCGTCCACTGTTTAACAGGAATCCCATAAAAGCTGCCATTGCTGCGACTGCTGAACATCTGGCTGGTTTGCTGCCTCTTCACCTAGTTTACAGTCAAGCACATGAAACTGCAATTGAGGTATGCTCTCTGTAACAATGACGGGACTAAATTGAAAAGAAGTCATTAAATTTTTATTATGTTGGCTCAGATGTAATTATGTAAAAGAACAAAGAAGCCTACGAATGTAGCCACGGCCCCAACAACCCCCAACCCAGCCCCAGCCCCCCCCCCCCCAGCCCCCCAAAAAAAAAAACAAAAACAAAAAAAAAACCCCAAACAACACGCACATGCAAAACTCCACCGCACACTCAAAGCTCCCATGAGAAAAGATTAAGAAAACAACACGCACACAAAAACCTACCGCGCACACAAGCTCCCACGAAACAAGATTAATAAAACAAATGTTATTTGATCAGGATTTGAGCTTTGCTTGATGTACTAAACACTACATTAAAACCTTGAGTCATTTGCGTAATATAGATAAAAGTCTAAATCATATTTGTATGTATGAAGTTTTTCATACATATTCTCTGGTGATAGAGTCTTGTTTATTCTAACATTCTGTTTATCTGATGTCTTAATTTGAAACTTTTTTTTTTTGACTAAGACCCAACATCTGTAATTGAGTAGGACTGGACATGGTCTGTAGGCTGCAATCCTCTATCCATCACTTCTCAAGGTTGGCATCTTTCACGCTTCCAGTTGGATGTGATTGCTCGAAACTACATCATTACTGCTATGGAGGAGTCTATACAAGCTGTTAATGCAGCCATTAATCTTCTAGTCCTGGAGCGTACTAGTATCCTTCATTTTGGCTCATTTAAAATTCAGTAACGTGGCAACTGAAAGTATTTTACATAATTTGGTTTCTCTTATTTATATATATTTCCATCTTGCCTAAAGGAATGTATGATGAACCCATCTATTCAGAAATGGAACCAAAACTGCCTGTTGATTCAAAGTTACAATTAATTCTGTCTGATTTGATAGGCTGGATTCAGGAAAGGTTATCTTGAAACCATCTCCTTTTCTTTGCAATTATATTTTAAAGGGCATTTTGGACTTGCCATTGTTCTATTTACACACATTATACTTTTGTATCCTACAATATAACCCAAAATTATTAGTTGAAACCGAGTTATGAAACTTGAGGTAAGGAGATTGTTAGGGTATGAAATGCCATGTCTTTTCCAAAAAGTTTTAGTTTAGCATATTTTACATTTAGATCTCTCAGTTTACTGCATCAAGTCTGCCCTACATGTGCTTATTACGCCTCTATTGTGAATATGGAAACAGTAAAATGGATGTATCAGTATAGGTCTTCTAGGATCAGAAAATAAGTTCCTAAACTTGTGTATCAACTCTGCCATTTCATCTCAAATTGAGACCCAGTGAAAGTGGGTTTTTCTTATATGGTTTTTGTTTCATTCTTCAGCAATCTCTCTACATCGAGGGGGTGTTTGACAACCTGCAAGTAGGGGTATTTGCATCTGCAGGTTGCTACAAGTGGGCATTTTTCACTTTTTGGCTGCAGCTGCAGTTGCAACAATTTACACACTTTCTGCAATTGCAGTTGCGAAAAAAAAGTGTATGATGCTTTTTCTTCCCCCTTTTAAATTACAGTGTAGGTAAACATAGTACTTCTCATAGTGCTTGCAAATAAGAAACTGAAATTTGAAAATGTTTGCCAGTCTAGTTACCAGTTGCAAGTCCCAGTACATATACAGTAATACAAGTTGTAGTAACTTCTATTACTGCAAGCTTATAGTAATACAAGTTGCAACTTGAAGTGCTATATGTATGCATCCAAACACGCCCTAAATTGCTACGAGAAACTGAAAGACAATCTGTTCAGCATGTGGATGCTAGTCGTGGAACTGGGTCTTGACTCTGTTTGGAGAATATATGCAGTCATCTGAAAAGTCTATTGATACAATCAATATATCATCTTAATAAATCTAATGATTTGATCAAAATTAAAAAGTATTGGTGTGCTTGACCTGTATCCCAATGTACATGGGTATATGCTTGTGCTTATTTATACAAGTTTCTCTGTATGTATGTACCATGAATGAAGCAACTTTGTCTTTTCATTTCTGCTCCTTATGATAAATATGTATGAGAGGTTTGAGTTTACTTATTAACTAGTTTAACCGGTAAATGCTATGCACGTCGAGAAAATATTAATACTAAAATACACGAGTATATTATGATTATTAAATAATTATGAATATTTTCTAAAATAATTTTTTATCTATGAGCACAAATGAGAATGTATTGTATTCATGTCTAACTAAATATTGTACAATGTATCTAAAAGAGAAATAAAAACTCCGCCAGTGCTGTGCTTAAAGATTTATCCTTTCACTGCTTGTTCCAAGCTAGGATAAAGGAGGGTTGTGGTAGGCCGGCGACAGCTAACATAAAATATTGTCACATATTATGACATGAGTCAAAATATGAATATCGTTGGGGCGTTCTCTCTGAGCGACGCGCTATATCGGAGTCCGAGTGTAGTGAAAAATGTATGAGGGTTATTAGGTCGTCGTCCAGAAGCGACGCACCACGTCGGTGTCCGGATGTGGTGCTAAATGTAAGCGTTCCCACATCTTAATGAGCGGGTGGGAGTAAAGAAGTTAACTCATAAACATAAATATAGGATTCGGTTGACATCGTGGAATATAGGTTCCCTTACAGGTAAATTAGCAGAGTTAGTTGATGCTATGATTAGAAAGGGGGTTAATATTTTGTGTGTGCAGGAGACTAAGTGGGTAGGTAGGAAAGTTAAAATCATAGAGCCTTGGGGTTATAAGTTTTGGTATACAGGTAGAGATAGAAATCATAATGGGTAGGTGTGATCATAGATAAACAATTATTTGGAGATATAGTGGAGGTTAGGCGGAAGGGTGATATAATTTTATTAGTTAAATTTATTTTAGATACAGAGATTTTTAATGTCATTAGTGCCAATGCACTACAAATAGGACTTGATGAATCCAGTAAATATCAATTTTGGAAAGATCTAGATGAGATAGTACAAGGAATACCCGTTAGAGAAAAACTATTTATTGGTGGTGATCTCAATGGACATGTAGAAACTAGTCGTAATGGGTTTGATAGTGTACATGGAGAATTTGGTTTTGGAGAAAGAAATGAAGCAGGTAATTTAATTTTAGATTTTGCTTTGTCTTATGATTTAATTTCAGTGAATACTTGGTTTAAAAAGAGAGTTTCTCACTTGATTACTGTTAAAAGTGGATCGAGTGCGAGCCAAATAGATTTCTTTTTAATTAGGAGGGTAGATAGAGCTAGTTGTATCGATTGTAAGGTTGTACCAGGTAAGAGTGTAGTTACCCAATATAGACTTTTAATTGTAGATATTCATATTAAAAAGAGACTTAGAAAGATTAAGTATAAGTTATATTCTAAAATTAAGTGGTGGCGATTAGATGATAATCAAAAAATTTTGTAGATAGAGTAGTCTAAGAAGCAGATTGGAGGGACCAAGATGATCCTAATATAATATGGAATAAAATGGTTAGCTGCATTAAGAGGGTAGTTAAAAATATATTTGGTGAGTCGAGAGGTGGTGCTCCACCATGTAAGGATACATCATGGTGGAATGAAGAGGTAAAAAATGCTATTAAGATTAAGCGAGAGTTTTATAGAGATTTGAAGAATAATAATAATAATAATGATGGAATAAGTTTTGAGAGGTATAAACTAGTCAAGGAGGCTAAGAAAGTTGTTCGGGATGCAAAAACTAAATTATATAAACAAGTGTATGAGAAGTTGGATAATAAAGAAGTAGAAAATGATATATATAGAATTGTTTGAATAAGAGAGAAAGTCCAGAGACTTATGTATTGTAAAGTGTATTAAAGATGAGAATCAGACGGTTCTAGTTCGAGACGAAAAGATTAAAAAAATGGAAAGATTATTTTGATAGATTGTATAATTGTAGTTTTACTCTAGATTCGGGAGATCTTATTATTTAATGTGAGGATATGAATCGTAGTTTTATGCGCAGAATTAAAGAATCTGAAATGAAAGAGGGTTTGAAGATGATGAAATCAAGGAAAACTGTTGGTCCAGATGAGATTCTAATAGAGATATGGAGATATTTAAGAGGGGTTGGTGTGAGGTGACTGACAAATCTTTTTAACAAGATTTGGCAAAATAAGAAAATGCCAAATAACATGGAGGAAGAGTACCCTAATATCTTTATATAAGAATAAGAGTGATATTTATGGTTCTAACTATCGGGGAATAGAACTCATGTGTCACACTATGAAACTTTGGGAAAGGATAATTGAACATAGATTGCGGCTAACCGTTAAAATATCGGAGAATCAGTTTGGATTTATGCCAGGGCGTCGACGACAGAAGCTATTCATTTACTTCAACTTATAGAGCGATTCCAAGAAAAAAATAGATATTTGCATATGGTATTTATTGACTTAGAGAAAATCTATGATAAAGTAGCACGAGAGATATTTTGGTAGATATTGATGAAGAAAATAGTCCGTCAAATATATTGATATAATTAAGGACATGTATGATTGAGTTGTGGCCAATGTCAGAATATGTGGTTGTTTAACAAGTGATTTTTCATCACAATTAGATTGCATCAAAGATTTGCATTAAGCCCGTTCTTATTTGCTATAGTGATTGATGGGTTTACTGGAGCTATTCAGGATGAGATACCTTGGTGTATGCTATTTGCTGATAATATTGTCTTAGTTGATGAGACAAGAGTAGGGGTGAATGCCAAGTTAGAGTTATGGAGGCACACATTAGAATCTAGAGGTTTTAGAATGAGTAGGTCTAAAACAGAGTATATGGAGTGTAAATTTAATAAACGACGGACCATAAACTATAATGTTGTAATACTGAATGGGCAAAAGATACAAATGAGCAGTCAGTTTAGGTATATGGGTTTTATTATTTAGAATAATGGAGAGATCGATAATAATGTTAACCATATGATACAAGTTGGCTGGTTGAAATGGAGTAGTACAACGGGAGTTTTATGCGAGTATAACATTCCATTAAGACTGAAGGGAAAATTTTATAGTAGTGCTATTAGGCCAGCTTTATTATATGACATGGAATGTTGGACTATAAGGAAACGTCATTAACAGAAAATAAGTGTAACAGAGATGCACATGCTCCGCTGGATACGTGGTAACACTAGGAGAGATAATAGTGAGAAATGAAGATATTCGTGCTAAAATAGGTGTAGCTCCCATCGATGAGAAGATACGAGAAAATTGTCTACGATGGTTTGGTCATGTGCAACGTAGGCCTATAAATGCACCAGTTTGACGAGGAAAGTTTATTAATGTAGGACAATTTAAAAGAATGAAGGGAAGACCGAAGAAAATATGGATGGAGGTGATACGAAAAAATATAGATTCTAGATGTTTAAATAAGGAGATATTACTTGATAGAAATGAATGGAGAAGGACTATCAAAGTGATCATCCGACGTGATTTTTTTTTGGTTCATGTAGCCTATCCCAAATACTTGGAATAAAAGGCTTAGTTGTTATTGTTATATCTAAAAGAGAAATAAAAATGAGAAACAATGTATAATTTCATGTTTATATAAATTATCAAAAAGAAGCAAGTTGAATTAGCAAAAAAGTTTATGTTAAAAATTTTTGGTTAAATGTTATCTAAAATTTGGATATGAATAGGGTTTGCCTATAAAATAGAGATAAATAATTAGAAGTTAATTATTATTTATCTAAACTACTTACTAAATGAATTTATGTTATAAAAAAGTCATATCTTTTTGTAAAAAGAGAAAACTGGATATGTGCTATTAGCACAGGAAATTTCCTATGTTGGCACATAAAAACCCACCCTCCCATATTTTTATTTTAATGATTATGATCTCCATCCCCTTAAGTTCATTGGTATCCATTTCTTAGGTTTAGTTTTGGTTTGGTCTTCCATCAAGTATACACAAAATTAACGGTTTTTGTTGAATACATATTATATCTACTTGTAGAAGGATAGATAAACTCCAAAACCGTTGAAGTTTGGTCCTAAAGAAGCTAAGGAGGTGTATATCATAATCCTAAAACAAATTTTAAAATATATTTGGAGGGTGCATTTTTTGTGTTGCCACCATAGGAAATTTTTTGTGCTAATAACATTGTTCTAGCATCCCTTGTACACAATGTAATATATTTATCTATCTTTTTTAAATCTACTGTTAATTAAATAACATTTTTTAGTACACAAAGTTGTGGAGAAAATATAGTTAGTGGGTAAGAGAAGATTTAAATAAATATTCATCTTAGACTAAAATGTGATGCATATTTCACCTTAAGAGAGGAATAAGTTTTTTACGTGTCTAATGAATTAAATGATTATCAAATGTGAAGTGCTTATCTGAAGAAAAGATAATTTATAATGTTATGCATCTATAATTTTCTAGTTTGTTCAATAAATTCCAAATAAAGCCTTATCCAATTATATACTTGCAGAATCTAATATTTAAATTTCTAAATTGCACTAAAATTATTAGCTGCACATTCAAATTTAAATATGAAAACAAAACAAATTCTTCAAAGTATATGAGGTAACCATATTTATGTTTATGGTTAAATATAGATAGGGTCAAAGGACTTGAAATCTAAATGCGTAAATATAGATACGGATGACCTTTAAATTACTTTATTATTCATATCATCTTCTTATGTTTCTAAAGTTTTAAAAGGAGAAATGCTTCTTACTCCAACAACAAACAACAAAACTAAGCCTTTTATTCCAAGTATTTGGGGTAGGCTGCATGATCCAAAAAAAGAATCACGCCGGATCGATCACTTTGATAGAAATGCTTCTTACTCCAGTTTGGTCAAAATTGACAGATTGAGTCATTGACTCTTTCCAACTTGTGCTTTTAGAAGCAGTATGTATTACATATCTTAGGGGCCATCATTGATTTTGGTAAGTAGTATAGAATGGATTATTTTGTATGGATCCTATCAATACTTTGTTCTACTCAACATCTTTTTTGTTTAAAAGTAAATGAGTAAATAAATAAATACTAGAACATTGCTTAGTGCTATGTTAAGATTTGCTTCTCTCTCTCTGTTTTTTTTTTTTTGGCTAACAACAGGAAAAAAGCAATTGGATAAAGATGTGTCTTTCTTACCCCCTTATTTGTTTGGCTTTTCTGACACCATGTATCTGTTGTGAACACCTAAATCATAATCATACACATGTGCATGTATATGTCTCCTTATCTACTGCTGTTAATCCTAATGAAAAGGAAAATGAATGATTTATGCATTGTTCAAACTGTTTTCAAAAGAAATGAATATTAATCTTAACCATTTTATCATCTTTAGTATCTAGACACTAAGTCTAGTTATCCCTAGAATGAATGATGATACAGGTTTTGTTTATTCTTAACCAAAATAGCTCCACAAGGTTTTAATGTGTTCAAATCTCATGAGCGAGGAATAGTGGAAAAGTACAATTCAATTGTCAGTTTGTGGAGAAGAGTAAGTACATCTATGGTCCTCTGCTCTTTACCTTTTTCCCTTTCGTGTATACTCGATATGATGGTATTTTCGCTTGTTACAGATTTCAACTATATCTAGTGGGCTGCGTTATGGGGATTCTATGAGGCTTCTATCTTTAGTTGAGGATGCTTCCAAAGGGTTAGACTTCAACATCATATTTATGCAATGAGCTTATGGTGATAAATTGCTGAGCAGTCTTCATGATTTATTAAGCTTGTCAGTAGCTTACTGCTTCACTAGAATTAGGGCCAGTTACAGATTAGATTGGTTTCTCAATCTTTCCCCAGTCCTGAAACGGTGTTATCCGCCAAACCAAACTGCAACATCATTTCTGCTGAGGTATGGATTTGGTGGATTTTATGGTTTCTGGGATAAGATATACTATGAGTGCCTAAACATGTTTCGATAATCATTTGGTTTTCGTCAAACATGGTTCAGGGCTGTGTTCTAACTGGACATTTAGATGAGCGTCTACTTGACAAACCCAGATTTAATCTTTATCTGAAGTCTAGACCCCTGGGTTGGATATTGGCTCAAATCTAGACAGGGCATCTAGTTTCCTCGAACAAAGAAACCACTTGTTTAAGTGTAACAAGGAAACCACTTGTTTAAGTGTAGATGCATGGAAGATGATAAAGTTTGTGTTCCGTCTGGTCTAACGTATTTATTAAAAGAAACAAAGTGGTATAGACTTGACTGAACTTCAAACAGAAATGATATAATCGGATATTGTCCAACTAATTGAAGTCAATTCGGGAGAATTCTGCATCGAGGAAGATAAACCTCAAGGCTCAAATCTAATTCGCCTGCACAGCTATCTTTAATTTATTATGAAGATAGACTTCAAGTTTACACACTTGTAACATTTTTTTTCATATGTTGACAAGGCAATCATCTATTCCATGGAAAGAATTGAAACAACGGCTTCATCTGTTCAGTTATATCCTGTGTAGATTATTCAATCTCATTGTCAGCAATGTTAGAGATCCTCGTCAAATATGTGGTTGCTTACTTGATAATTACTTTGGACGAGTGGAAATTAAGATCCATTGAAGCAAAGGAAATAAGTCCAAAGCTCCGGGAATACATTGAAACAAGGTTACTCAAAGGATATGCACAGAGCAAACTATAATAATACATGCTAGTTTCTATAATCAAAGTTTCCAGCTTTCCTATTCAGTCATCCTTAGTTTCTGGCTTGCTTGTTCCATCTGGATGTGTGGTTAGTTCTGGAGATTTGGGGTAGTTCTTGACGTATGATGGAATAGCTTATATAACTATATAAGGCTACAAGTGATGGTATCTAACAGCATTATAAATATTCATATTGCACCTAATCGAACATTAAATTATAATATAAAGGGATTATGGGTATCAAGCATTAAAGGAGGAAAATTTCCCTTCTACGGCGAAAAAACTACACCCTCACTTTTTTACTTCGATCAAACTCCATAGTGATACATCTCCATTCCCTATAATTGATCCATATAAAAAATTGTGGGGTTTAAGGTTCATTTGTCCATCCATCAATTGGTATCAAGTGTTATATTGTCGGTAAACCATTAATTTTGTCATTCTATTTATTTTGTCCTTGCTTGATCAATGGATAAATAGACATCATAATGCCTATTTTCCGAGAGTACGGAAACGAAGTGTGGTACCGGTGAACATGTATAATACGACATTCACGAGGCTAAAATACAATAAAGTAGAGCAAGAATAATAAACTAAGATACGACATACATACAATCCGCTAAGAAATGACTGCCCTAAAAAGTAAAGAGCATCATAACAAAAATAAATGTGTACAAAGTTCAGTTAGATATACAGGTACAAAAGATGTACAGAGTTCGGTTTCAGTATACAGTTACGAAAGATGAGAGCAGAGCCAATAAAATAATATATGTAGGAAAAGTTTTGTGTCTCCACAAAATACACGATGTATATAAAAAAAAGTCCTAGGAGGCTATTTCTACTTCGCCTACTCCAAAATGTATGGGTTATTCAGTTGTGGCTCCATCTCGTGCTCGATATCACCTATGCGTGTGGGATAGTTCAGGGTCAAACTCGGCAAATACCATAATCAAGGTTGTGCACAAGACAGTAGTGAAATAGTGCTAGCATAATCATGAAGTTCTAAATGATGCATGGACAGGCATTGGACAGTATATATCATGCAGAAGAGAACAATACACACAATATAAACAATAATAATAAAAGAAAAAGCTGATAAATGAAATTTCTAGGGGTTAACTGCACGTATCCTATATACCCGTGAGAGAAGCAGAGAAGAATCCCATTACATATCCCATATTATGTAACGTGTCGTAGATTCTTGAGGTGACTCCCGTAGATTCAAATGGTATCCTCCACTTGATTCTGTGTAGCACATATCTAAGTGGTTTATCTCTCGATATATAATCTTGTCGTAATACTAAGGTCTTGTACAACTTTACATAAGTTTTTAATTTTGAAACTGGACGGTAGAAAGTATTATTTGTTGTAGGAATGCACTTGTTTATGTCCGGGGCCACAGCAATACTGGACCCGTTTCTGCCTGGGATACAGCTGTAATAATACACCTGATTCTACCTACGGTTCCATTAACAATAACTCCTAGAATTGGTACATCATATAGGAGAGTTGCTAGATGCGCCCCATACTTGTCCTAGTGAGCCCAATTTCTTAGTGAGCCCCATAGTAGTTTAAAACATGTCCCTTTTTTCTTAGTGAGCTCCATGTTTTTTCCAAGTTTGCCCTTGTAACCATAAACCCAATCTGTGAGTGGGAAAATGGGGCTCACTAAGAAAAAAAGTAGGGGCTCACTAGGAAAAAAAACTTGGTTCTATCGTTGGTAAGAAACAGATGGGAAAGAGAAGTAAAGTTGGGGCTCACTAGGGAAAAAGACTTGGTGCTCTTCGGCTCCGTTGGCCGCCGCAAAGAGCAGCCCGTACCGTCTAGAGGACGACATATACACATCTAACTCCAGAGGCTAGTCGGGGTGCAACCGGGCCAAAACTTGCACTGGACGGGCTGGCAGTCCCGTCCAGAGAGCAGTGAGGCCGGTGAAGAGATATCGACTAGCCCCATGTTGCAGTTTTGTACAACCCTACTGGTCGGGGTGTACAACCCGGTGTGGGGTTTTGCTGGACAGCGTGTACACCCTGGCCTGGGCTTCTTTTTGGTCGGGATTGCGATCCCGACCAGCGAATATTAACTTATAAATACAACCCTAGATAAGTTGTCAAAAATTATTTGAACTTACAAAATTAGTTATTTTAACAACTAATCGTTATATCAAAAACAACATATGATAATATTCAAACACATTACTTGTATATGTTACGTATGGGCACAATAAGGTCAAATATATAACATTTTTTATACATTAGTTGTTTAAAGTTACAAAAATTATCAAACACAAAGCTTACTGATGTTACAAAATTGTTAGTACTATGTACAACCTAGTGCTACTGCAGTTCCTCTCTTTCCCAATCCCTTCCACTCAAAAAGTAAAGTGGCAATCAAGAAGAAGGGAGAAGTTTGACCGTAACAATTATCTTCCTTTTCAAAAGAACTCTACATTACAAATGCAAATGAAATGTTAACTCATACTCTTCAAACGATCATCTGAACATTCTCATTTCGCAAATTCAAAAAACAGTCGCCGTGTAGTAAAGCATAAACGTAAGAATTTGTAAAGAAAGTTGAGGAGATTGAGGAAACTAAAACAAAGAACTTTCACTAATAGTATATAGCAATGTTGCAAATAACGCGTTATAAAACCCGTTATATTGCGTTATGAAACCTAACAGAGCACTAACGCTACGTAACAACAACAACAGCTAAGCCTTTTATCCTAAGTATTTGGGGTAGGCTACATGAACCAAAAAAAGAATCACGCCGAATCGATCACTTTGATAGTCCTCCATTCATTTCTATCAAGTAATATCTCCTCATTTAAACCTCTAGAATCCATATCTTTTCGTATCACCTCCATCCATATTTTCTTCGGTCTTCCCTTCGTTCTTTTACCTTGTCCTATATTGATAAACTCTCTTCGTCGAACTGGTGCATTTGTAGGCCTACGTTGCACATGACCAAACTATCGTAGGCAATTTTCTCGCATCTCATTGATGGGAGCTACACTTAGCTTAGCACGAATATTTTCATTTCTCACTTTATCTTTCCTAGTGTTGCCGCATATCCAGCGGAGGATGCGCATCTCTGCTACACTTATCTTCTATGAATGACGTTTCTTTATAGCCCAACATTCCGTGCCATATAATAAAGCTGGCCTAATAACAGTCTTATAAAAATTTTCCTTCAATCTTAACGGAATATTACGGTCGCATAAAACTCCCGTTGCACTCTATTTCAGCCAGCCAGTTTGTATCCTATGGTTAATATCATTATCGATCTCTTCATCATTCTGAATAATATAACCCAAATACTAAACTGACTGCTCATTTGTATCTTTTGCCCATCTAGTTTTACAACATTATAGTTTATGGTCCGTTGTTTACTAAATTTACACTCCATATACTCTGTTTTAGACCTACTCAATTTAAAACCTCTAAATTCTAATGTGTACCTCCATAACTGTAACTTGGCATTTACCCATGCTCTTGTCTCATCAACTAAGACAATGTCATCAACAAATAGCATACACCAATGCATCTCATTCTGAAGAGCTCTAGTAAGCTCATCCATCACTATAACAAATAAGAATGGGCTCAATGCAGATTCTTGATGTAATCCAATTGTAATAGAAAAATCACTTGTTAAACCACCACATGTTCTGATATTGGCCACTACTCCATCATGCATGTCTTTAAGTATATCGATATACTTGATGGGACTCTTTTCTTTATCAATGTCCACCAAAGTATCTCTTGTAGTATCTTATCATAGGCTTTCTCTAAGTCAATGAATACCATGAATACCATATGCAAATCTCTATTTCTCTCTCGAAATCGCTTTATAAATTGACGAAGTAAATGAATAGTTTCTGTCGTCGATCGCTCCGGTATAAATCCAAACTGGTTCTCCGATATTTTTAACAGTTTGTCGCAATCTATGTTCAATTACCTTTCTCCAAAGCTTCATAGAGTGACACATGAGTTTTATTCCCCGATAGTTAGAACAACTTTGAATATCACCGTTGTTTTTATGCAAAGGTACTAGCGTACTGTTCCTCCATTCATTTAGCATTTTCTTAATTTGCCAAATCTTGTTAAAAAGATCTGTCAGGCATCTCACACCAATTTATCTTAAGTATCTCCATAACTCTGTAGGAATCTCATTTGGACCAACAACTTTTCTTAATTTCATCCTCTTCAAGCCTTTTTTACTTCAGACTCTTTGATTCTGCGTATAAAGTTACGATTCATATCTTCCCATTGAATAGTAAGATCTTCCAAATCTTGAATAAAACTATCATTATATAGTCTATCAAAATAATCTTTCCATTTTTCTTTAATCTCTTCGTCTCGAACTAGAACCGTCTTATCATCATTTTTAATACACTTTACAGTACATAAATCTCTAAACTTTCTCTCTTATTCGAGCAATTCTATATATATCATTTTCTGCCTCTTTATTATCCAACTTCTCGTACACTTGTTTATATAATTTAGTTTTTGCATGTCGAACAGTTTTCTTAGCCTCCTTCACTAGTTTGTACTTCTCAAAACTTATTCCATCATTATTATTATTCTTTTTTAAATCTCTATAAAGGTTTTGCTTGATCTTAATAGCATTTTTTATCTTTTCATTCCACCACGATGTATCCTTACATGGTGGAGCACCGCTCCTAACGCTACGTAACAACTGAAAATAACTTAGTGCACCGTAACAATGTGTTTTTTATTTTATTTTACGTTAAATTACGTTATGTTACGTTATTTACAGTTATTCTTTTAGTAATTTTTATATTGTTGATTATTATTTTGCTATAATTTTCTTACTTGATTAGTTGTTGGTTTGTTTGATTGTTAGTGAAATTTCTAACTTGTTAATTTGTGATTGTTTTATTGTTCGCTTGTAATTCTTTTCCAATTGCTAAAATATTTTACTTATTGATTATATTGAATTTTTAACTGAACTGAAATCAATAATTGCAAATAAAATAAAGGAGTATTTACTGGTTTGTCCCTCAAATCTTTATATATTATGATTTTGTCCCCCAAATCTTCATATTTAGGATTTTGTCCCCCAAATCTCATAAGTTACAACAATTTAGTCTCCCTCTCTAACTTTTCCTAACACAGTTAAATATTTGACCATTTTATCCCTCTTTTCCTCTTCTATTTTCCTCCTCTCTTCTTCTTCTCTCTTTCTCCTCTCTTCTCCTTTTCTTCATTATTTCTCCTATCTTCCTCCTCTCTTCTCCTTCTCTTTTTCTTCTCTCTTCTCCATCTCCTATTTATAGGAAGATAGGAGAAGAAAATGAGAAGAGGGGAGGAAGAGAGAAAGAGAAGAGAGGAGGAAGATAGGAGAAATAATGAAGAAAAGGAGAAGAGAGGAGGAAGAGAGAAGAAGAAGAGAGGAGGAAGATAGAAGAGAAAAAGAGGGGTAAAATGGTCAAATATTTAACTGTGTTAGGGAAAGTTAGAGAGGGGGACTAAATTGTTGTAACTTATGAGATTTGGGGGACAAAATCCTAAATATGAAGATTTGGGGGACAAAATCATAATATATAAAGATTTGAGGGACAAACCAGTAAATACCCCCAAAATAAATTGTACATTACAAAATATAACTTACAACAATGATAATAACTAGAATTGAAATTAAAAATTGGAATTTTATTTTCTTATTTAGATGATGACTGGAATTACGGTTGCGGATTTAATATACTTTATGAAGATAAATGTGAATATTATTGTAAAACTTGATAGAAAATTAGAATACATTATGTATTGCAAAATGGTTTTATATTCTTTTTTTAATATTTTAAATTTATTTTTCAATTTTTAAAAATATGTTATATAGTTTTAAATTTATTTTTATTAAAAAAATAGAAAATTGCATAACCTACGCTATACGTTACGCTATATGCGATATAACCTAATAGAGACAGAACGTCACGTTATCGTTATCGCTATTTTAAACATTGGCATATAGAACTTACATAAACAAGAAGAAATCAAAATTTAAAATTTAATCGTTCCGGCATGTTTAACACCACAAAGTTTCAATTTGAGACTCACATCTTTAGGTATTTGATCACAGTTTTGATATCCTTGTCTCCTCTACCACTGCAGTTGAGGACGACCTTTGCGCCATTGGGTCGGGCTGGGCACAGCTTTTTCAAGAAGGCCAGCGTATGGGAAGTTTCCAGAGCTGGGATAATTCTCTCCAATCTTGACAATCGCTTGAATGTTGAACACAGAGAACTGTTAGCAATGCGATCCAAGGCCAATGGAAAGGCAAAGAAAATAGTCTGAATATGAGATCTCAAACATATAGAGAATCCGCCAATCTCCTCCACCTTCTTCCTTCCCTCGTCCGACCTCCCACTCGTTGCCGCCCCGTTACCTCCATCATACTTCACCAACCTCCCATTCCCGTTCCCACTCACCATCACCTCCTTGCTCCTTTTTGATCCCCTCCGCTCCCCGACCTCCTCGTAGCTCAACCATCTGGTGACACCATTGAACAACCTCAAGAAGAAGAGCAGCAGCAGCAGCAGCAAAAGAAAAATGGGGAGGGTTTGGAGCTCACTAAGAAAAACAGGCTGAGAAAAAATGAAGGATTGGGGCTCACTAAGAAAATTATAAGGCAATTGGGTCCAAAATTATAAATGGTAAACTTGTAAATAATATGACTCATTGTCCTGGGGCTCACTAAGAAAAGTATGGGGCGCATCTAGCAACTCTCCTGATATAGTCATATAGTTAAATCAGATACCCAAGGTCAATCATATGCCTATGCATTGTGTCTGGAGTATGGTCCAATATTTTATCAATAATGGTACGATCGATATACATTGTTAATATAATTCAATTTATATAGTCCAACTCTAAACCAGGTGGCATAGGCCTAGAATATGTAAGTGATCAACTATGGGTCTAATGAACGTTTACTATATCTTGATTTCCATGTAATACAAGTTCTTGTGTCCTTGAGTCATTGAGTTCTGAGTATCGTCTAATATTTAATCGATGATGGTATTATCAATATACATTGTTAATGTAATCTAAAATAATTCAATTTTTATAATCCAACTCAAAACCATGTGGCACAGGCGTAGAATTTGTAAATAGTCATGTGGGTCTAATCAATGTGTACTATATCTTGATTTCCATGTAACACAAGTCCTTGAGTCATGATGTATATTAAACATATCTACAAATGACAATGATCAAGTATAACAAGCATTTATCATGTACAGGGAGTTATTAGTAAGCGGGACATGTCCGCTAATCACATAAATGGTTAAAAGGTGTTCTATAGATGCTAATATGCACCAATAAGACTAAACAAGTATTATACACATAGTAATATGTGTCATTAGTTACTAATCAAGTTCAAGAATTTCTAACATGCATCATTAGTCACGAATAGTTTCCGATTATACTCTTTTAGCCTCTAAATATCATTTTAAGCAAACTAATAACCATGATAACTAAATTCGAGCATGTAGTAGATGCTGACATACAATTAGTTTACAATCTAATTTTTAATTAAATGCTTAAACGCGTATAGTAATTTTATTCAAATTAAATTATCAAATATCCATATATGAAAATTTATTTTAGGATGCCATGTTCACAATTGACGTTCTACCATAAATCTATGAATTAATATTTAAGAATTTACTCCCAATATTTGACTATAAGCAAGTAATGAATTTAGAGCTCTTATTATTATGATCTAGTTTTCTAATTAACGTTTTTATGGATATCAAAATCATAAAGATATAAAAATAGCACATGAGGGTAGATCGCTCGCGTAAACAGAAATAATTAACCATTAGCAATTTTAATATAGTACAGAAATTTAAACTAAATGTAATATCATTGATTCATTAATCATGCTAATTATGTGTGTACAATTACTTGTCTAATTAATATCTAGAATTAGTTATATGCATGATTCTCTTTCTAGTTAACTTGTTAAAGCTTAAAAACACAAGTTTCAACATTAATCCTCTTAATTGAACTAATATGTGTGCAAGAAGTGTAGAGGTACTTGTATGTAGAAGTTTCTTCGTGGATAATACAAAATAACTAAGATTCCATTTTTATCATGGATTCTGCTATCAAATTTCCATTTAAACAAGTTTATGTTCCAGAAAGCCAACCTTAACTAAATCTTCTCATTCAAATACATATTTATGACAATAAAATGTGAGTGGTACTTGTATGGAAAAACTCTATATAAGTGAACAAATTACAATTTTAGCATGAGTCATTCACTAATCAACTTATTAAAATATAAAACATAATACAAGTTTAAATCCCAATATTTTATTAAACTAGATTAAGTGCAAGATGACTGTAAGTTACCTGCCTTTGAGTGATTTATGGATATGGACTTGGCTTCTCTTCTTCTTCTCTTGAAGGTTGAGAGAGAGAGAGAGAGAGAGAGAGAGAGAGAGAGAGAGAGAGTTAAAATGAGCCAAAAAAAATGATTGAGGGGAACAAGAGCCATGCTTCCCCATCAAGGGGATATGACCATGCTAGGAGAACATAGGACAAGGAGGGGGAGAAAGCATGGGCTAGGGTATAGTATACACACACACAGACACAAATATACATACATACATATAGATAAAAATATGTTTGGGAGAAAAATGAAACATTCATCCCAAAAATCTAGTCAACATGTCAATGTCAAGGATCCAGTCTTGATCAATGTGGATCCCACGTAAAAAATTAATAATGTTATTTCGGGGTCAAAATTTGATTTTTTTTTTTTTTTTTTTTTTAAAGAAAAATACAGAAATAGCACCTTAAATCCAGGTAAAACATAGTTGTTTGTCAAATTTCTAGGTTCGTATGGTGACCATGATATAAGAATATTAGATGTACTCAGTTTCGTGCAGATATTGGTACCTCGACACTGGAAATGATACAAAATAAACTGATATGGTGAATGTGAGAATTTGGGGCGATATAAACATTAAATCCCTAAGATTTTTGGTATGAGTGTATCTTAGGGATGGTGGTCAACATTGTGGTGTTCAACACTGTGGAGTTTGATCAAAATAATAAGTGTGCAAAAGTGAAATTTTGGTGCCATAGAAGGAAATTTTTCCGCCAAACATTGGATACCCATTTTTTTCTATGACGTAAGTACATTTTGTGTGATCGCTAGGAAGGCAAACAGATCTGATTTTATTTGATTGTATTCTGATCCAGATCCTGATTTGTTTTGGAAACAGTAAGAATTTTCTCACTGAATCCTATCCGAAAACAGATATAGTTTGTATGTTTGTTCAGATGCGGTTCTGAATGTAATATTTTTCGATTCAGATTTGGTTCTGAATGTAAACCGGATCTGAATCTGGATGTCCATAATGTAAATTTGAAATTAGTTAATAAATAGTAAGTTGAATTGGGCGTAGTGGCTTAGGGGTTCTAATAGGATTTTCTTAGCTAGACAGGTCATGTGTTCAATTTTCTACCCAAAATATTATATTTATTTTTTGCCTCTAAAAGGAGGTACTTGTAGTTTTTTTATAATATACAGACTCATCATTTTTTTATTTATCCTTAATATATTCAAACTTTAGAAGGGGAGCCTTGGCGCAACGTAAATATTGTCGCCATGTGACTTGGAGGTCACGGGTTCGAGTCGTGAAAACAGCCTCTTGCAGTAAAAAAGTAAGATAAGGCTGCGTACAAAAGACCTAAGTGGTCCGATTCTTTCCCGGACCCCGCGCATAACGGGAGCTTTGTAGCACCGGGCTGACCTTTTTTTTTATATTCAAACTTTATATTTTAGTTATTCATATGTGAATGAAATAAGTTCAATTTTGTTGATTTACATATTACCTTTATTCAAATAATATTCATACTTGTATTCATATATGCCAAAAATGGAATTGTCATTTTCCGATTCTTATCGGCATTTTTTTTAATATATGTCATTAATTATGTCCATTTCCATTTTTCCTAAATATGGTAATTGATTTTTGTGACAAAAAAAATATTTTCGTATCTGTATTTGGGAAGAAAATAACAAATGCAAATATGAATGTACTAATATTTTCTTTGTACCTGCTCCATTTGCACTCGTAGTGGTCATTACAGTGATTGTTACTATATTTCATAATCCTAAAGTACTTTGTGCAGGAATGTTTTTGATATTCCACTAGGATCTGGTGTAAAATAATGGAGATAGTGTGCATGGGAGATAATATAGGAGAAGTGAGACATTTTTCTATATAGATAGATGATCAGACAACCTAACACGTCTTTCTTGGGTATTAAGGCATTCTGATGAATTGATAAGCTGTTTATGCCTGAATGATTAGTACATCAATATTAATATCAAGTTGTTTTGCGTTTGATTATCCAATTGTGAACTTCGATATAGTAATGGTAATTTCACACTACCCTTTTTCATCCTCTTTGGTGTTGTCACTTGCCATGAGGATAAATTATCCCATTCCTATCCTTATCAATGATTGCACCCTCTTATGTGGGGAGAGTAATGGGCATTCAACTATGCTGCTAGTAGAAATTTTTGAGTCCTGAACGACACCATTGACCTAACAACATTATGATTAATTTAAAAATAGTTAAGATAGAAATTGATGTTATGGAAATGTATTTATTTGGAAGCATCACAATGAAAAGAGTAAAAGATTTACCGTAGCAGATAAAAACCACAGAAATTTGAAAAAAAAAAACATAGAGCAAGATTATGACTTTTTTACTTTATTTTGAGTGAAAAATTCTTTTCAACCGTCATCAATAAAAGACTAAGAACTATTTGATACAATTAGTTTATTTATCTGTTAACTTGTTTCCTTCATTTATAGTACTCAGATGATATATATTTGCACGTTTGTACTAATTTTTTATCATATTCTTTTTATGTCCTTATCCATTATTTATTTATAGTTTTTGTTTTGCCATATTGATCTGTATCCCGCCACGTAGGTGGACAATGATATGAATTTTCCCTTACTAAACTGTATACTTATCCGTCATCATGAGTAGAAGACAAATACAAAATCACGATTATGATAACCCTGTATCCAAATCCATTAGTACCCTTTTCCACAACTGAACCCTTTTAAGATTAAGTATAGGATTACTATGATGAGCTCTCACTTATGGTAGAGTAGCAAGTGAAAATCGTAATGAATTGGTTTTTTACTAATGTTGTGTTAACTGCTGTCCTTGCAGGTTTACAGATCATGTAAATTCAACCCTTTCTGCATTGCATCCTATCCATTGCTCTCGAGAAAGAAAAGTTGATGTAGAGGTAGACCTCACAACAGTTCCTGCTTTTTTGGTTGTTTTGGTTATCCTCTGGTTTGTGCTAAGACCCCGTCGGCCAAAGCCCAAGATCAATTAATTTCGTGTAGAGCAACATGGTTAGTATTCATCTGCAGACCATGATTTGTAGAATGAGCTTCATAACAACAATAGAACTCATGCAAAGAGGAAAAGAGGAGCGAGGAGAACCCTAATGTATGTCTGTAGAGTCATGTTGGGATAGGTTTTAAACATGAGGCCTCGTTGATCCCTTGGTGATTCATTGACACAGTGCTCATCGTTATTTGTCTTCTTTGCTGCATAGAGCTATGGGCCTGTGATAGTGTATGCTTCACTGAGCAGAAGCCCCTACATCTTTTGTAAAACTATGAAAACGTCGTCCATTTGAACTTTTTTGACTCACTTGCATCGGCCATATGCCTGTGCCTTGCGTAAACATAGTTTTTGGTTCTACACATGGACACACTGACTTGATCAAGATATACTTACACACCAAGGTGTTGTCATTTTGAAACCTGGGCAACCGAACTTTGGCAGTGACCTTTTTACTAGTCTGTACAATGTATTTTCATCTGATGGCTGGGTGCTTGGTCGCGAGTTTTTTTTTTTTTATGTATGTTTCTATGATCAGGAAGCAAAATTCTAAAATTTGTCGGTAGCATCGTCCTTTAACATCTCGCACATTTGTTAATATTTGTTATGCTGGCTTCAAGCCTCCGAGTCAGTCAGTCTTTTCTGTTGTTAGACCACAGTAAAATAGAATTTGTTCAAGAAGATCTGATGCAGGAGAGGTCATGCACTCCAAACACAAGCTCTAGAGTATCTGTTATATTTAGGGATCCTGTAACATAAGTTGGCCCCAGGTGGCCGTGCCTCCAGAAGATCCATTGCGTTCATGTATAGAATGCTTGCACTCCAATAATTTTACCTACTTCTATTTGTTCGCACTCTATGATCTAACCTTCAAGGCATTCTTGTTAGTAAGGCAATTATCTCTGACGAAATTATGCGAGGGGTGAAAGCACATCAAAGATGTGGGAGCAGTTTATGAGAGATTGCAGGTCCAAGACCTGGTGCTGCTGTAGGTGAGCCGCTAGCTCACAAAAAGTTGCGTGAGCTAGTGATAAGAGCTAATAATAAAATTATAGTGGTCTAATAATTTTTCTTCAAAGTTTTTGTAAAATTAGTATCTTTACCTTCTTAAACTTTTTCGAGTCAAATTTTACAAATTTTAGAGTTCTTTACCCTTTCATCAAATGGATACAAAATATTTGATACAAAATGTTATGAAAATAGTTAATTTTGTATCAGCTTAATGGAGAACTAAATTAAAACTAAATTTCAAGAAATTGGATATGAGTGAACCTTAGGGGTTGAGATCATAATCCATAAACAAATTTTTAGAATTTTTTTTTAGAGATAGTGGAAATGAATTGCAACTTAAATAACTTGCGTGAACTGTCAGTTCATTTTCATTATTTCCATATATATATATATATATATATATATATATATATATATATATATATATATATATATATATATATATATATATATATATATATATATATATATATATATATATATATATATATATATGGGATTACTATAGGTGAGCCGCTAGCTCAGGAAAAGTTACGTGAGCTAGCGGCAAAATTATAATGATCCAATGATTTTTCTTCAAGTTTTTTCTTTAATTACAATATCTATCTCCTTAACTTCTTTCGGATTAAATTTCATAAATTTTGAAGTTCATTTATTCCTTCATCCAATACATACAAAATGTCTTATTCATTGCAAACCGTTAATTTTGTATTAACTTGATTGAGAACCAAATTATAACTAAAACCCAAGAAATTAGGTATGAATGAACCCTAGGAGGTCGAGATCATAATCCAAAAAAGCTTTTTTAAAAAGATTATTATAAATAGTTGAAATAAACTGCAGCTCAGGTAATTTGCGTGAGCTATCAGCTCATTTCCATTTCTTTCTCTCTCTCTCTCTCTCTCTCTCTATCTCTATATATATATATATATATATATGGATTACTATAGGTGAGCCGCCAGCTCAGGATGAGCTAGCGACAAAACCATAATGATCCAATGATTTTTCTTTAATTATTTTTCTTTAAATACAATCTCTACTTCCTTAACTTCTTTCATATTAAATTTCATAAATTTTGGAGTTTATATATCCTTTCATCGAATGCATATAAAATGTTATATTCATTGCAAACCGTTAATTTTGTATTAACTTGATGGAGGACCAAATCAAAATTAAAATCCAAGAAATTGGGTTTGGGTGAACCCCAGGGGGTCGAGATCATAATCCAAAAGAATTTTTTTTAAAAAAATATTGAAGATAGTGGAAATGAACTGCAGCTCGGGTAACTTGCGTGAGCCAGCTCATTTCCATTTTTCTTATACACACACACACACTGGTTACTTGACCTACAGTTCATTTCTACTACCTCCAATATAGTTTTAAAAAAAAAATTCTTGTGGATTATGGTCTCGATCTTTTAGAGTTCTCTTAGGGCTCACACATATCCAAATTCTTGGTTTTTAGTTTTGATTTGTCCATAAAATTGATAATGATTTTCAAAGAATATAACATTTTGTATCCATTTAATAAAAGTAAAAATTAACTTTAAAATTTATGAAATTTATTTTGAAAAGAGTTAAGGATGTAGAGATATTAATTAGAGAAAAAATTTGAAGAAAAGTAATTGGATCGCTATATTTTTGCCACTAACTCATGTAACTATTTCTAAACTGGCGGCTCACCTACAATAATCCATATATATATATATATATATATATATATATATATATATATATATATATATATGAGAAAAATAAAAATGAGCTGATAGCTCAAGCAAATTACCTGAGCTACAGTTCATTTTCTCTATCTTCAATAATCTTTTTTAAAAAAATTTTTAGATTATGAACCGGACCCCCTAAGGTTTACTCATGTCCAATTTCTTGGGTTTTAGTTTTGATTTGGTTTTCTATCAAGTTGATACAAAATTAACAGTTTTCAATAAATAAAATTTTTGTATGCACTCAATAAAAGGATAAATGAATTTCAAAATTTATTTTGAAAAAAATTAAAGAGGTAAATATAATAATTGTAAAAAAAATAAAATAAAGAAAAATTATTGAATCATTATAATTTTATTGCTAACTTATGTAATTTTTCCTTAGCTGACGAATTATATTCAACACACACAAAGATGACCATCTAAAACTATCAACACTATCATTTTATTTTCATATTCATATACTGATGCACATGTGCCCTCTCCATATTCAATAAGATTTTTTAAGTACCTTTGAGATATGTTGCTTGTACAATTTGTAACATCACCATCTACTAATTTTTTTCGTTGTGTCAGGGATTTAAATCCCACACGCATAAATTTAAACGAAGAGATTGGGTATAGGATTGGCTACGGCTTTTATTATTATTTTTATTTTTTTTAAAAGGACAAAGTATTAACTCTTACCCCCTTTAACTATATTGTCAATGTGTCTTCCAATTTTATTAGTAGCTAGACCTTACAAAATAAAGTTGTTATGAAACTTATATCATTGGATTAAATGGTACCATTTCTTTCCAATTTACAAGAGGTTTTGAGTTCGATTTTCGATGGAAACTCAATTTATGTAATGCTGTTAAAAATATGTGTATTTGTGAGTTTAACTAGCAAAAAAAAAAAAATATTATACTATATTTCTAATATATGCAAATAAGCATGACAAAAAGTAGGTGCTCAGAAAAAAAAAAATTCAGCAATAATTATTCAACTTTATTTTCAATTAAATGATGATTATTGCCTCTCAAAATGCACCTTTTTCTTTGAAAGAAGCTTTATAATAAATAGGGATTTTTTTTTATAAATTTCCATATATTGTACACATCATTCGAAGGTGAGATAGATAATAATAATGGAATGAAAATTTTGAATTTGAATTAGTTAGGACATGTGAGTGAAAATATTTAGAACATTAGCGAATGAATCTATTAAAATTCCACCTGGAAAATTAAAATAATAATTTTGATTTTGCAGAGGGGTGATGCCACTGGGAGCCAACTTCATTTTTTGCATATTTGCTCATTTTGTGAGTTGATATGTAATTAGTTAATTTTCTGGGAGATAACGAGCTTTGGCTCCTATCAAATATACAATTAAGTAATTACATATCAATTCATAAAATGAGCAAATATATATAAAAATAAAATTGGCTCCTATCGAATCAAATATGAAAGCTATTTACAAGGGAATTTATGACAGAAAAAAAGAGTTACTGTTCACTATCGGTTCTTTATTTAACTTTCCATGCTAACCAAAAAAAAAAAAAAAAGTTACCGTTCACTATCGGTTCTCTATTTTACTTTCCTTGCTAGCAAACATTCTTCAAGAAGGATTACATGATTTCATTTTATTTGAGATATTTGTCTTTTTTGACTTAAGCTTGAAAAATTGACAAGTCTTATGTTGGTTTTCTGTTTTTCTGTCCCTTTTGTCTTGTTGTTATTTTATTATTATTATTATTATTTTGTTGTCAGACTCAAAAATAGAGATTGCAGCAAGGCCTATTTAACTTTCCATTTTAGTTTACTAGTGAGTCGCGTTCAATTGACTTTTAAGGTAATAAGCATGTCACTAGCAAAATCAGAAAGGGGAAGTTCTAAAGGAGCACACCACTGGTATTAGTGGGCACACCTTGATTAGTCTAGAAAGAGAGTTTTTTTTTTTTTTTTTTTTCTGAAAACCAATCTCCTCAAACTTTTACCAACTCCAAAAAATTCTTTTTTAGAATTGTAGACCAATTAACAACTTGAGATAACTAGAAAATTCCTGATAATTTGAGAAGGGAAGAAAATAAAATGGATGAAAGATTAGATTTAGAGTTTATGGGATCAAAATTTTTGGAGGGAAAGTAATTTTATATAACGAGAATAGAAGGGACATGTTTAGAGAGGGAGAGACGAAGGATTGAAGACAATGATAAGTTTGTTTAAAAAATTTAATGACAAATTTGTAATATAAATCAATTTTAAGTGTGCACACTAAGACAAGTGGTGTGCTCCTTTAGAAATACCTCACTGAGAGTAACACCAAGCCCACGTCACACGTGTGAAGGACATCGTCCTCGTGTGAACATACAGAAGAAATACGAGGGTATCTCTCTATAGAACTCTTCAATTTCGCTACTATGTATGCATCAGTAAAGAGAATTACTAGATGAGCCCCATGTTTCCTTTTCTTGGTGAGCCCCAAAAATATTAGGAGGGGGAATTATTTTGGCTCTAATATTGGGGCTCACTGAGAAAAACATGGGGCGCAGCTGGTACTTCTCATCTGTAAAACCCTAACTCTATGTACTGATATAAATACAAACATATACACTTGTAATTTCTTAAGCCCCACCCAAAAACCCTACCAAAGCCCCCCCCTCTCTCTTCTCCCCAAACACCCCCCCCCCCTCCAATCAATCGTTTTTAGGGTTTCGATTCTTTTAACCCATCTATCAAAGATTGGATCTTTTTCGCTTTTTCTCTCTGATTACTTCACAAAGATTGTATCTTTATCTAGATTCTTTTGCGCCCCCCCCCCCCCCCCCCCCCCCCCCCCCCCCCAAAATTATTTCTATTGGAAATGCCGCTCGGTCAGCGAGCCGGAGATAAGAGCGACTCCCGCTATTGCGGAGTGGAGACGGAGTTCGACGATGACATGCCGCAGGTCCTCAATCACAACCTCGGCGGTGGGTTCGATTTCGTGCTGGCTCCGTTGGTTAGTTCTGACTAAGTTCTTGTATTTGGTTGATTTATTATTATTATTATTATTATTATTTTTTCCGTTTGAGGTGTTTGATGGATTGTCTGTGATGGATTTTAGTAAAGGGGAGGGAGCTCCTACGGGCATACTCAAAATTTCTAAGGTCACAAAAAAAAAAAAAACTATTTTTTTTATAAGGGTACCTGAAGATTCCATTGATACCCTTTGTTAATCGAAAAACTAGTTTTTTTTTGGCCATTGTACTTGTTCAAAGCTGCACGGCTATCGTGCTCTCCCCACCCCTAAAATCCCCTTGAAAATCCTTCAGCAACCAATGCTCAAATGTAGAGGAAGGGGGAATGAATTCGAAGTGTATTTACACTCCAAACTTTGCTGTAGGTAGAGGAATTGCTAAGTAAGTTGTGTACAATTTTCTTCAAGAGGAGGAACAATTGGGGTTTTGCCTTGATTGAGAAGATGAGGACAAAATTATCTAAAAATTTGAGTGGCAATTCTTGTAATACAAATGAATTTTTCATGGGGGCGCCTTTAGAAGTTATGGGTGTGCCGTTTGAAGCTCCGTTCTAGTAAATTAGCAATCTTTCTGAGAAAGTTGCGATTTTGATACCAACTCAAAATTTCTACACTTATTGACAACTGGGCATCCATTTAGTTATAGTAATTAGTTCGTACTACAATTAGAATGAGGCCAATTAGCCAGTCACATAATGGCCTTTGTAGCCTACCTTATTTATGAGAACCGTCGGTAAGTTCACCAATATTAATGGTGTTGGTATTTCTAAGGGGCTAACACTACGTATTTCCCCTATTTTTACCTCATTTAAATTGTTTTTGATTAGTTTATAGTTTTGAGTGTTGTAATAAGATTATTTTTAATTATTTCAATAACTAGTTAGATGTGTCCAAGATGCACTGTAAATTGATGTATGTTCCTTTCAAATTCAGCAAGTTTTGTTATGTTTTAATTAGCCAGTCATTCATATAATAATTAATCATGGGCCTCTAAATTGTTTAAGATGAAACTGTTTTTGCTTATAGAAGATTGTTTTCTTGTAGCTGAAAAATGTATAGTTTCCTAAAACAAAACGACTCTTTTGTCCTCATGTGTGGAATAGATAAAAACTTCTGTAATTTTTGTACATATGAAATGGATGGTTTCATGTGGTACAGCATTAGATATAATTAGGATGATATGCATAACTGAAAATGCATTGTTTTCAAAGCAAATTTACTTCTACTTTAGCTGAAAATTTTCTGTTATTTAGCTCAGATGTATGCTTGGTTATATTTGATTAAAATGGTGGCCAATTAGCCAGTCACATAACGGCCTAGTAGCCTATCTTTCTCTGTGTGAATGGTCAGTAAGCCCACCTATAACAAAGCAGTATTGGTATCTCAAAGGGCAATGATGTTTGTTTCTCTTCTTATACCTCACTCATATTATATTGATTGAGTTTTTATTTCTTTATGTTATAGTAATAGTAAGTCATCATAATTGCTTTGCGTTTCTTTCAATGTGTCTAAGCTTGAGTTTGAAAGCAATATCATAATAGATTTATGTGGTTTTTGGGTGAAGGAGCAAGTTTTGTCATGCATGTTCCTTTCAATCTCATCAGGTTTTATGGTGGCCAATTAGCCACTCACATAAGTTGCCAGCTTGGCTATCTTTTATTGTGTGAATGGTCAGTAAGCTCACCTATAATAATGTCGTGTTGGTATGTTTGGGGAAACATGATTTGTTTCTTTTAGATACTCTTCACGTAAATTTTGTTAAGTGATCATATATTTTGCTGCTGGTTAATTATAAGACATGTCTATTTGTGATCCTTTTTTTCATTGAGGGATAATAATTGCCAAGGCCATCTATTATGCAATCTTGTTTGTTAATGATTTTGATCTTAGGTTAGGATTTCATTGCTTCATTTCAGTAAATTTTTTGCTGGCTAGATAGATAACTTTGTAAATTCCTAGTTGAGTAGTCAGATTATCCTTTTCTTCAAGCATTTTATGAATGGTTAGAAATCTTGTGAACAGTAACGTAGTGTTTTTGTTTAAGGACAAGATTATTTAAAAAAAAAAAAAAAAAAAAATCAGATCACCTAAACTTTATCCATCTTCCTATATATGGTGGTTATAGGATAATTGTACCAGTTACTTGGTTTTTTTTTCTGGCTTTGCAGAATTATAGCAATGTATAAAAGAGCTTACATAAGTAGTGAGACCAGTATTTTCTTTTACTGGTGAATGAGAATCATGCAGACAGCGTTTGCTTACTTGATTTAGATTTTAGTGTCGCTTGTAGACATTGATTTTAAGGTTTTTAGGGTGATATGCAGTGAATGTTTTCAAATCACGTGCACTTGCTTCCCAGACCGTTCAAATTTTATTGGATGTCTCTGATGAGAGGCTTTCAGTCTGTTCAAGATGACTTTGATGGAATTGGTTTTCTAAAATCACGTCGCATCCATTTATCTAACTACCTCAGTAAGATGTTTAACAACTTTACCGCGAGATTCTATGTTTTCTCTTTGCTTTTCTTTTTCTACAACTGGACTGTTGATGCCATTTGAAAGGATTCTGCTTTTCTTTTTCTACAACTCACTGTTGATGGCATTTGAAAGGATTCTATTGATGATATTTGAAACTCTAAAAACATTACTCACTAATTTTAGAAGGGATAAGTGGAAACCATTATTTAACATTTGAAACCTATTCTGTGTACAATTCTGTTTAGAAACAAGAAAATGTAGCAATGCATTTAGCAATGCATTTCAGAGTATGCTGCATGAACGTCTTATGTGTTTACCTCTTTTCTTGCTTCACAGCACTGCAAAATTTTCACTGTGCATATTTCTTGAATCTGTTATCCGAGTTCTACATTTCACTTTACATGCTTTCTTTCTTCTTGGTATAAAGTTTATATACTATTACAACTTGATACAGGTTGACCCAAGCTATAGGCCTAGTCTAGTGAGTAAAGATGCCAATGGAAGTTCAGTTATACCTTTTGCATCATCAGATTTAATCCTTAGCCCCTCACAGTGGAGTAGTCATGTAGTTGGTATGTCTCATTTTACATTTTTGTTTTGGTTATTGAATGAATTATTTCTAGTACAAGCTTTTGAATTATTTTACAATCACAAGTTTGTTGGCGCGTTTCAAAATATTCTCTATTACCTGCATATGCTTAAAATATTTAAAACTAAAGATGGATCATCATGCATTGAAAATGAAGACATGATGCATTCAGATTTGAGATGAAGGGCAAGATATTGAAGAATGCGAAACAGTAAATAATTTTGTTGCCTTGAGTTTTTTGCTCCCTGAAATGTTTTTTATTACTTGAATATGCTTATAGTTTTTTCAAAAACTAAAGATGGATTCTCATGCATTGAAAATGCAGATATATGATGCATTCAGAGTCTGGTTAAATGGGAAGATGTGAATGAAGTGTGCAAAATAGTAAATGATTAATTGATTATTGCTAAATTGAGTTATTTGCAGCACGCTGCAAATTATTATAATCAAGAATTATGAGTTCACAAATATAATAGCTTTATGTTAAGAAGAGCTAATCAGCATATTAAGCATATTTTAGTTACCAAGCCCTTTTGTAGAGTCAGGATACTTCACAAATATTAGGTATTTAATCTAGACAAAGGTTTAAAAGCTTAGAATTTGCATTGATATCGGCCAATGGTTACGGCATAGGGATCGACAGTATTAGATGTATATAACAACAGTCAGAAATATCAAAATACCAGTAAGGATTTTGTAGAGTCAATGTTATATTAAGTACCTGAATTCTGGGATAGCTGCTAAGCATATTGGTACAGATTTTGAAGGTTTGCTAATATGTCACGAAGCGCCAATCAGAATTGAATTTTTCTAATTTTCAGATTCATTAGACTTTGATTTTAGGTTCTTTGAGGGGATTTTTGCCCGGAGTACTAGGACCTACGCACGGATCTGCACTGCTGCATGCCTAAAGAGAGTTTTTCAGGTTAGATAGGCTAAGAACTAATGAGCTGATTTAATTTGGCATAAAATTAGAGTTGAAAAGATGAATCTATTTAATTTCAAATAAAACTGGAGTTGAAAAGATGAGCCTTTGGAGGCTTTATGGCTAATTTGGTTCAGCTTTGTAATTGGATCAGACCAGTTGAAAAAAATTTTCAATGGCTGTTTTGGGTCTCGAATATATTGTCATTCGTTTGCTACTCGAAACAAAAAGAAATCAAGAGATTAGAAAAAAAGAAGATAATTGTAGATAGTAGGAAAAATTCATGCAAAATACCTATCAAAGATAAGTTTTGAATCTATTGACCAACTTGATGTGTCGGTGGAGGAAATAACTCATCATCGCTGACGAAAGAAATACTGCCATCAACAAAGATAAATGAAATTAGAAATGATTTAAGTCCATCTCTGCTGATAAAGACGAATTATGTTTGCCGATGAAAACAAGTCATCTCCACAACAAAGACAAATCTTCACCGACGAAGAAAATTATCTCTGTCGATGAAAACAAGTCATCTCTATCGACGTAGGAAATCATCTCCGCCATAAAGACATGTCATCTTCGTCGACGGATAATTATAACTTATTAGATTATGGATGTTGTCCTGCCATGATCTCTGCAAATTAAAGGAGAAGTTATAACCCCTCAACTATAAAGTCATCTCTGAGACATTAAAGGAAAGGATCGGAGTTCAGTTCCTGGAATTCAAGAGAGAAGAGAGTTTATCTTCTTTCTCAACTAAATCTTCTTTCCGGATAGTAAAAATGGTTGTTCTGGTCATACTTCTATTGTCGCACTCCCCAGTAATTCTGTTGTAACATCTTCTGATTCTAAAGAGTTAAAATCTCTTTGTTAAAGTAAATCTAGAGTGTTGCAATCTTTGACATATAATAAAATCTTTGTTGTGTTTTCCGTCCATTGGCTTCATCCTCTTTTGATGTTGTTAACAACGAGATCAATAATAATATGATGAAGCTCTACGTCTTAGTTTCAATATCAAACTATAGTTGGATTTCACACCTAATAACTTAAGACACATCAAAAGGAACAATGGAGGAAAGCTTTTAAAGAGCTCATACGTCATTCAAAGTCAAGAATCATTTAACACTCAAGCTTAGCTGGAATCTAACATGAGTATACATATAGGGAAGCAGTGTGCCTAGGGTGTCTATAGGTAACATTTTAAGGAGGTGAGTTAAAAGTTTATCACACGTCATCATTATGGATGATCCAAACTATTCACTGTAATCTTTATGTTTTAATGTGGTGATATATGTAAATCATGAATGTAGATACTTTTTAACTATGCAATGAATAGTTGTAAAACGAGCGGTCTTTCAACAATGGAACAACTGGGGCCTTTGATCAATGACGTTCAAATGTTTAGATCGCAAGATCGTTTATAAATCCAGTGTTTGAAAATCTAATTTCATTGTGTGCTTTGTCCGATAATGTGAATAGTCAAAAAACTCGACGAGTACTTGGATTACTCGTTTAAATATCAGAATATTAATACTTTAATGTATATGTTAAAAACCAAAATAATGTAAATATAATAAAACAAGTGTTGTAGCAAAATTACCAAGACCATCTGGTTGCTAACTCAATTAGCACATTTTTGTTTAGCTCATAAATTTAATTTAAGACTTTCAATATTCATTTTTTTCTAATACTTGCATACTTTCATTACACTAAGTTCATTAAACCAGTAAATTAAAAGAACTCTCATAATTAGAAATCTAATTTCTTCTCACTTGAATAACTTTAGCACTTCTAGAAGTAAGGCCAATAAATGGAAAGCCAGCAAAAGTGTTGACTAACTCAAGAAAAGATAAATCAAAGGAAAAGACATAACTATTTATACGAAGCCCCTATTAGCATTGTCTCTAAGTATCCCACAAAAACATTGAAGTTTAAGCATATCCATTTGGAGTTCGCCTATCTAAATAAGAAAGGCACTTCAAAAATTAAATTTTGGAGCATCCATCCAAAAGGAGTGAACTTCATTTTTCAACACAGAGTTGATACCGATTCATTTCCCTCACTTTCAGTAAATTAGCTTAAACCGACAATGTTGCTCACAACCTGTAAAATAAAAAATTTTGATATCTTTTTTTGAGAAATAACAAAATTCAATATTTTGAAGACCTATCCGGACTTCGCCAATCAACAAAAAGAAAAATCAATTAAAATCTAAATTTTAAAAAATTTAATATCTATTGAAAATCAAAAAAGAGAGTAGAGAGATTTTACATGTATTTTTCGATCAGAGCAGTTTGATTGTTGCCGAGTACTTATATTAAAGGTTTTCTGAAAGCTTTTTTATATGAATCTGGGAGAGAGCTTGGATTCTTCTCTTTGTCGACAGCTTTCACTCTTTGCTATGAATCTTGGAGAGAGCTTGGATTCTTCTCTTTGCCGACAGCTTTTACTCTTCGCTGAGTGCAACAGGATCCCTAATGATTGCTTCAAGATGATGTAAATGGTATTCGAGTTCCGACGATCGCTTCAAAAGACGGATTACGTGTCCCTTAAAAGTAGTATTATACTAATGTTTGCCATAGACTTTATTCATTTGATTTCCTTTAGGATTATATAGCATTTACTATAAGTATGTCTGTACTGTTATATTTATGTTTAGTAAATATTCATTTCTATATATTATATGTTTATGCATTATGCAGTCCTAGATTGCACACGGATACTATGCTTTAGAACATTGCTCATTAGCCATAGTTATGCTTTGGAATCATTTAGTGCAGCCAAATTGTATAGGAGCAGATACTTGAGTTGTTTGATTGTTCTTGTTGCTTGTAGACTACTTTGATTGAGGAGGGGAGAGGGAGATGATGGATCTTCTTTTTAGGCTTTAACTTAAAAATTGTTGAAGAGTAACTTATTATCCAGTGCTTCAAAAAATGACACATATTTGAGGTGTTATAAATGAATGCAACTTATTATCCAGTTCTTCAAAATGATGATTTCATATTTGAGATGTGACAGATGAATATGGAAAAGTATTGGATGGGGATACATTGTCTTCATCATGTTCTAATAATTTTAGTAAACAATTCATACAACTATTTTGTTATATCCCAATATTCTCTGATGTATAAGCGTTCCTAGCTGCAAATCCTATTATTCCTTTTATATTGATGTATAGAAATTATAATGTATACCATTGCCTTGTGCTAGTCATGCTGATAGTGCTCTTTTTAGATGTTATGTATTATGTTTTAGTTCTGCTATATATTTATTTTAGTTGTCTTTCTACCATTTCTCCATATGGTTTTGTTTTGTCCCAGCACTGCAGTCTCCTTAGCTTTATTTTTTTTGCATTTTCTTTTTGTTTTTTGTTTTAGTAATTGTAGATAATGTTAATTGAGTATCATCTGCCATTTTGTATTCATTGTTGGTTTGAACAAATTCTGGCATATTGTTCAGGGAAAATTAGTTCGTGGATTGACTTAGACTCTAATGATGAAGGACTTCGAATTGATTCAGAAATTGCTCTGAAGCAAGAAATTGCATGGGCTTCTCATCTCTCCTTGCAGGTTAATTTTCACGATTGAAATTGTGTGGTTTCTAGTTTTTTGTATGCATAACTTTTTTAACAGCTTAGCGGAGCTTATTTATCAAATAAACCAAGCTCCAGCCACATCTGGGCTTTGATAGCTAAGTAGTGGAATATTAGCTGTCTGTGGCGCTATTGCGGAGAACTCGAGTTATGATCTTATCATTTCAAAAGTACTTGGTCATTTAACTATGTGAACCTGCTAGTAAATGTTTAGCTTGATGAATGCTACTAACCAAAACGTCAGGTTATTGATGATCTCTTATTTATGAATTAACTATAAGATGAGAGTTTTGATTGACAAATATAATGACATGGATTGCACAAAATATAACTTCTAAATTTATCTCAGAATATAGAGAATACACCTTAAGTTTGTTTTCCCAATAATTGATTCTATAACTGTTTTGTATGCCAGCTATGCCTTTTATTCACCGAACGTAAAGATATGAAACCTTTATAATTTTTGAACCATTGGTTTTAAATGTTCGGACAATATAGAGTTTCATTTTGGATCGCCAATCAATTTCAAATAGACTTAGGTCAGTCCCTTCCAATGTTATATTAAGAGTTGAGAATTGGGAACTATTAATAATATATGTAAAAAGTTCTGTTCTTTGTCAGTCTCATGTCTTGGCTTCTAGATTAACTTGCTAACATTGCTCTTTGATGCCTACTTGGTTTGAATTTTTTTCTCATGTCCAGCTTGAATAAGCAATAATATAGTCCTTAAGAGGGCAAGGCTAATAATGATTCTGATTTATAAGAAACAAACATGAGTTACAACAATAGATCATCAACGGCAATCGATTGGATTACAAATACAATTTTTTTTTTGTTCTCAGGCAATTAACAGGATCTCAGTTTCTTTTTTGACCTACAATGATCTCAGAAAAACAAAATACTGATTTGATTTTTTCTGATTCCTTCATCATTGCAATCAATAATAATGCCAGCAAGCTTCTTTTGTTCCTTCTTTATTGCAATCAGAAAACTACAATTTGAGTTTTTTTGATTCATTCTTCATTGCATCCAAAAACTACAATTCACATGATAGAAAACTACAATTTGATTATTTTTATGATTCCTACTTCACTGCAATCGAATAATAAGATTTGTTTTTTTATTTCTGATTCCAAAGTTGGCGAATAGGTTGCTTGTAGCTATAGTAGTATTATTTAATTTTGCTGCTGATGCTTTCCTCTGGAGTTTATAGCATGTAGTTTACTGTTTGAAGCGGTGACATGTTCTATTTATCATCATTTATATATTTATTGTGCATGCATACTTGTTAATTGCTCGATTCTTGTTGTCTATGAAATAATACATTTGTTGTACTAAATATAAAATGAGCTTGTTCTTATTTAGCTGTATCAAGTAACAAATATGCAATAATTTTATTTCGTTGATAATGCATTTGTATTGAAATTTGTTTTTCGATTGACTTTTTCTTTCATGTATGCAAAGAGTTTCAACTTGCTACCATTATGTGAAGAAAATATGCTTGTTTTATTGATGACGATATTTCAAATTGTCCTTTTCTTTGTGTCATACAGAGATTTGCAACTTGCAACCATCATTTGATTATAGGGGATAAAAATAATTGAAACAATATTTAAATATCTTTATATTTGGTGCACTCAAAATGTTCTAGCATATTTAAATTGCTCATAACTTCTTGAGCTGCTATTGCAGAGTATCTGCAGTTTATTAAATACTTTTAATTATTTTTAAATATCTGATCATTTTAAAGATTTCACATTTTGAATCTACAGTACAATTTTGTTCCAGTAATATTTTGAATATGGAGCACCTAGTGAATATTGTCACTGTCTTGGTTTTTCATTTTAAGTAGTTATGTTGAAGTTGTGATAACTTTGTTCTTTCTTGAATGATTATCAAACTATCATTTTATGGTTAATCCCTTTATGGTAACATGTTAAGGAATTGTTGCAATCAGGTCTACTATTCAAAATTAAAATGTGTGAATAGGTTGCAACCAGTTTGTGGAGAATAGAGATTTCTACTATCTGCGCATATTCCAATTCAAGAGATTTATGGAAAAGTCAGATGATCTTGGTAGTGGTTAGTTGGAGGTTTGGTAAATTTTTTTCTTTTTTTAAACAATTATTAGTTAGAGACTTGTCAAGTTTCTTCTTTTTAGTACACATTATAAATTTACGGGTTACAATAAAGAGATTGCATAATTAATTGATGTGATGTATATAACTGTACATTCATTTAAACTTTTACTTCTTTATATTCTCCTTGATTAAATCTTTTGATTCTTGTTTTTGAACCTGCAAATAAAATCTGATTAATGAATATCTGAAATATGATTGGTTATTCAAGATTCAAAAAGATATTTTAGTAACACTAAAATTATGCATTGTAATATGTTAATTTTGTATTTTGTAATGTATGATGCATTATAGTGACACTAAAATTATGTTGTATTTGTAAATTATAATATGTTTACACTTTTAACTTAGTTACGTTTTGTTTGGATGTCTTTGGAAGCTAATAGTAATGTAATTTAGTTGCTAAGTTCTGCAAAGATCTTTTTTGGAAGCATGCTGAAAAAGATAGAATGGGGTGCTTGTTTTGTAGTTATAAGTTTAGTAGAACAATTAGCTGACTTAAGCAACACTTAACACAAGAATGTGCAAATTGTCAACCTTGTAAAGAAGTCAACGAAGAAGATGTGAAGGTACAAATTGCCGCAGCCTTGGAGGTGTTACGGTTGTCAAAGTTGGTAGAGGAAGCCAAATTGCAAGCCGACATCGATGAGGTGGTAATCAGTGATAAAATTGAGATTAAACAATCATATGCTCAAAAAAGTTTGTTTTTCGAGAGTTGTACTAGTAATAATAAAGGACCAATGGTTGTACATATGGTGCACGGAAAAGAATTATTGAAAAATGAAGGGAAGGGTGTGCAAGGGCAAATGATTCTTAATGAGTATTGGAAGAAGGCTAGAAGGATGCATGTGAATGGATTGCTAGAACAATTTTTGAGAACACCATGCCATTTAATATTGTGACTTGACTTTTATGTGTTAGAATCAAATGTTAGATACAGTTGGAAATCACAGAGTGAATTTGGAAGGTCCTTCTAGTGAAAAATGTCTCACCTTATAGAGATGACCAAAAGGAAGGGATTATTGGACTATTCCTTGAAATCTTGCATGATGCATGAGTGTACTCTTATGAGTAACGCGTGGATGATTGGAGGGAAAGGAGTATTATGAATTTGGTGCTCAATTATTATTCAGATACTATGTTCTATAAATCAGATAACACTTCTAAGGGTATCCATGATGAGTTTTTCATATTGAGAAGATTGGAGATGGATGTGTACAAGTGGTTCTGAACAATGTATGAAATAGCATAGTGGTGACAAAGCTATTGGCTATGAGATGTCCATCCATTTCTTGTATAATTTGTAGGTTACACTGTCAAACTTATATTGAAAGATTTGTAGTGGTTAATCTGATCTATAGTACCATCTTTATGGCTAGGGAGTCCATTTTTTTTTATATATGGTCACTCTTGTTTTTAAGTGGATGTGGGTGTACAAATGATATCACTAGATTTGCTATCCATTTTCTCTCTTTACGAAGTTTTAAATACAAGAAGGATTGAAGAGGATGGTCTGTCCATTGGGAAGAGAACATTGACGCAAGTGAGGACGTCCATGGGAAAAAGGCGTATAAATTTAAGCTTAAAGTTTCAATTCATTGTGAACTCTTATCTTTTTATATCTTTAATGTCATTGCAAGTTTATAATATTTAATTTGATTAGCTATGTAAATTTACATGATTATCAATAGTCGCAAGCTTGGGATAATGTGTCTTGTATCGAATGTGTTTGAGACATTGGTATAGCTCTTTGGAAATTCGATAGTGATGTACCTACCATCCATGTGATGGTTGTATAGTGACATGAAGATGATAAAGAGTTAGATTTGTGTGAACCTTAAGTGAAGAAATTTCATCCCATATAGTTGATTATCAACAGAAGATAGGATGACAATTAAAGTCCCCTTTACATTTGACAAGGCACTTTGAGAATCATTTCTTTAATTATCAAAGAAGAGAAGATATTAAAAACAATGAAGTTTTTGTGAATGCATATACCGAATGCTTGTATAAGATATATGAGAAATTGGGGGCTATTGATAACGATTAAAGTCCCCTTTACATTTGACAAGGCACTTTGAGAATCATTTCTTTTATTATCAAAGAAGAGAAGATATTGCAAACAATGAAGTTTTGGTGAATGCATATACTGAATGCTTGTATAAGATATATGAGAAATTGGGGGCTATTGATAAGATTTACACCTACATAGTTAATCAAGTTAATTATTACAAACTTGCAATAGCAAAATACATATAACATTTATTTGGAATTGCATAATGAATTGAAGGATTCACCATTTGTACCATGCATCCATCTCCAGTATTCTTAATGATAATGTTGATCAAGTTAGATATAAAAAATTCATCATGGATGTCCGGAGAGTATCTGATTCATAGAATGTGGTATCTTTGAATGTGGCCACTGAATAAGAATTGAGCACCCAATTCATAATGCTCCTTCTCATCTGATCTATTTATCTATGTATAAGAGTACATCCATGAATCTCGTATAATTCTATTCAAGAGTCTCATGATCCCTTCTTTTTGGCCACCTCGTTTGTGAGATATTTTTCACCAATCCATAGGTAGATGACCCTTTCGAATTTGCCACGTGCTTTCTAATCCTATCAAACATTTGATTTTAAGACTTAGTAATCACAACATAATTTTAGCAATCTATTCACATGCATTCTCCCCAGCATTCTCCATATGCTCATTAAGGGTTGCATTTTCCCACTCTTCACTACATTTTCTGACACTTATTTTCTGTACACCACATGTCTAACCATTTGTCCTTTAATTTTGCTAGTGCTACTCCTGAAAATAAACTTCTTTAAGCATGTGAGTTCTCAATTTCATTGCCGTGCTACATCATCTCTATCGGCTTATCGCTTGGCTGCCTTTGCCAACTTCAACAAGCTTATTGCATTTGAGGCTTTGATTGCTTAGACCTTCACATCTTAGTTGACTTTTGCGCAAGGGTGATAATTTCCTTCTTCCTTGCGAAGAATCGCTCAAGATGGCTAATCCCTCCAGTAACCTTATGGTTACAAAATATGCATCACACTTTGTTCCGAGCTTTTTAGCTTTCTTCCAAAAAGAATTTTTTGCTGAGCTTAGAAACTTAAATGCATTATTATTAGCTTCGGAAGACATCCTAAAAAAATAAATAAAATTGTAAAACATACTTTTACAAACACAACATAATTTTAGTGTCACTTCAAGCACGTTGCGTTGCATATTACATGTATAATATATTACAATTTATAATTTTATGATCACTACAATACTTTTTTGAATTTTAAATAGTCAATCATATTTTAGATATTTATTAATAAGATTTTAGTTGCAAATTTACAAAAGTAAAATTCGAGAAGATTCAATCAGGAAGACAGAGGTAAGGAAGTAAAAAAGTTTAAATGATTATATAGTCATATATCACATCAATAATCATGCAATGACTTTATTGTAACTTGTAAATTTATAATGCATATTGAAAGGAAAAAAATTGACAATCCTCTTGCAAATAATTGTTCAGAAAGAAAAAAAATTTGACAAATCTTAGTTAACAGTTATTAACATTCTCAACTTGACTTTTCCCTAAATTTTTTGCTTTGAATGTGTACATAGTAAACATCTCTATTCTCTACTAAGAGACCAACATATTCACTTATTTTATTTTTGAAAAGTGAACATGATTATAACAATTCCTTAACATATCACCAAAGAGGGGTATTAGCCTCGAAATGGCACTTTAATAATCAGTCAAGGAACAATAAAGTTGTCATAACTTAAAAGATAACCACTCTATATGAAAGGCCATGAACCATGACAAAAATCACCAGGTGCTTCTTATTCAAAATATCACAGTGAAGCAAAATTGACATGATAGATTCAAAATGTGAAACTTTTAAAATGATCAGACTTGTGGAAATTAGTAAAAATATTTTGATAAGCTCTAATTGTAGCCATGGTTCTAAACACTGGATACTGGGATTGTATCATATGAGCTCTATCACATCAGATTGCGGATATCATACGGTATATAGGGAATACGAGCTCTAACATTTGTAACTGTTTATATGCCCAAAAGATTCTGACTGAAGTATTCATAGAAACAATTTAAAATTTTGGTTGATTTAAGGAGAAGTAAAAGAATTTGGGTTTTGCCTTATACATGAAAATAATATTAGGAATGAACACCAAATAGATTTCTAACTTAAAAACTCAATTGAAAAAAATGAACTATATCAGTTGATATTACGAGCGATATATTGGGGATATATATTGGGCGATATTGCAAATATTGATCGATATACACACAAGACGATATGAATTTTTAACGTATCGTCATGGCTGACACTGAATAACGATATATAGGAGGAAATATTTGCCATATTGGAGCTATTTAAAACAATGATGGTAGCTCATGAAGGTATGAACAATTTAAAGATGCAAGAGCAGTTTGAGTGCGTGAACAATTTAAAGAAGCTAGAGTAGTTTGAGTGTCCATAAAATATAACTATATTTAACATTGTTTCCATTAGTCTTATCCACTGTAAACAAATATGGTCATTATTGAAACAAGCATATTATTCTTCACGTAATGGTTGATGCTGCAACAATTTGTGTACAAGAAAGAAAAAGTCAATTGAAAAACAATTTTCTTTGCTAATGCATTATGATCCATGTAGCAATATTGTATATTTGCCATCTGATACAACTAAATAAGAACAAGCTAATTCTAGTTATAGGATAATGAATGCATTATTTCATTAATAACTTCAAGAATCGAGCGACAAACAAGTATGTATTACAAGTGGGTATAAATGATGATAAATATAACTTGTTGCCGTTTCAGACAGTAAACTAAAACTTCAATCATTCTGGAGGAAAGCATCAGGAGCAAAACGAAATAACAACATTCCTTAAACTACAACACCCTATCGGATGACCTTGGAATCAGGGAAAGAAATCAAAATCTTATTCGTATATGTAAGGCTTTATATCGAAGTGTAGAAGGAATAATAAAGAAATTGAACTGTAGGTTTCTATAATGTGATTTGTAGTTTTCTGATTGCAGTGAAGAAAGAATAAAAAAATCAAGTTGTAGTTTTCTAATTGCAGTGAAGAATTAGGAAAAAGGAAATTAAAATTGAGACTTGTTGACATCGCCATTGTATGCAGTGAAGAAGGAATCTGAAAAAAAAAAAAAAAAACTGGAATTTTGTTGAATGCCTGAGATTGCTGGTGAAGTTAAAAAAATTTGAGACCATTTGGCTGCCTAGAACAAAATTTAAAAATTATACTTAACTTCCTGTCAATTGTCGATGAAGATCTTCACGTTGCTGTTGATTGTAGGCAATGAACCACGCAATTCGTTGTCTATTACTAGTGATGAATCACAGCTCATTTCTTGCAGCGATGAATCCTCTTCAGTCACGATTCAAAAATGGAAAATTTTGAGAAAAAGTGGTCCATAGATTTTGATATTTCTACTGGGAATCCTTTGTTTTTTAACCCGATTAATTTATTTTGCTATTTTCATGTTTAGAATTGATATAAAATCTTTTTGGTTGTTTTTTTAGTTGCCAACGGAAATTAATTGTGAATTTAGGAAATATATAGCTAATGACTTTGGGTTCAACGTTGAGTCCGAATCTGTTTAGTTTTATTATGCAGTATATAGGCTGCTTTCTTGTTGGATATTTAAAAAAAATCGCTGATAAGTGCTTGTAGCGATATGATGGACCATCCAGGCATATCGTATTGACCAAGGCTAAAATCACAGATTTTGGCACATATATTGACTGTCTCGGCTGATATTCGAAACAATGATGGTACCATAAATGGTCATTTGCAGTGAAATTCCTGAGCTGTTTTTTGTGGGATTGAAATTAGGGTTTAGAGATTGGGATTATTAAATAACTGAAATTATGGAGAGATCTGTAGTGAATTATGAATAATTTTGATTAACTTGTTAAAGGCAAAAAGTTCAGGGGATATGCAGGATATGGTCATCCTACTGCTGTTCCATTAACTGATACAAAATACTAATGGTTTGTGGATCTGTGGATCTATTTTTTGAATTGATTGTTAGATTAGGATCTCGTTTCAACAGGAGCAATTTTGAGAAGAATGATTTGCAAGGACTGCTCTCTGTGTATCTTTCTTCTATTTTAACTTTATCAGGGTCATGGTGAGAGATAAAGCTAATCAGCAACATTTCTATGATGATATCTGTTTGCAATTCTGTTAACATGAGAGAAAGTTCGTCTGCTATCTTTATAACTGGGGTTTGGGGAACATCTATACCTGTAGTTTTTTTATTTATTTTTTGAGTTAACATTGACTTATAGCTAATTTGCCCTTTGCTTTTCTTTTTTCTTTTTTTTCTTTCTTTTTTATTTATTTATTTGTTGGGAGTGCTGCATGTTGAAGACTATTATTCTTGTAAATTGCAGGCTTGTCTTCTTCCTCCACCAAGGGAAGGTTCTTCTGCTAATTATGCAAGATGCGTAAACCAGATCTTGCAAGGTATAAACAATATGCAGGTATTTTCCTGCAGCCCTCCTCAAGCTTTGCATGAGAGTTTAGTCATGGGGTTCTGATAGTATCATTTCACTTGCGTTATTTCTCTGATAAAAGTTGTGGCTGAGGATCCCATTGATGAAGTCTGAACCCATGGATGAAGAAACTATGGGTGTGAACTCTGATCCTCCGGTGAGTGCATCACTAATTAACTTGTAATCAGTTTATATTGAACGTTTCTACAGCATTCAGGATTCTAATTGCTACTTCTTGTTTCTTGGTTTGTGTGTGAGTGTAAGTGTTTGAGCTGTTCCACAATTATGTTCTTATATTTAATCATTTTATTTAATTGTCATATCATGCTTTCTTCGATACAACTGTTTTGGGTTTGCAGAGTGAAAAGTTGCATGATTCCTGGGAATGGTGGAATTCATTCCGGCTGCTTTGTGAGCACCATAGTCAACTGTTTGTAGCTCTTGACATTTTGTAAGTGAACGCTCCTGTATAACTTGTCTCTTAAGTTTCTTCATACTAGATACTGTTGTAGGTTAACGAGACTTAATTCTTTGTTTTGTTCAGGAGTACGCTTCCCTCTGGGAACTCACTTGGGCGTTGGTTTGGAGAGCCTGTTAGAGCGGCCATAGTTCATACAAATGTATGTGTCTCTAAATTTAATGTTTAAAACTTGTACATAAGATGGAGTTGGTTATTAATGATGTTAACATATGGTTGCTGTTTGATTTGATAGTCATTTCTAACAAATGCAAGAGGGTACCCTTGTCTATCCAAGCGACACCAGAAGTTAATCGCAGGGTTCTTCAACCATTCTGTTCAGGTAGTATTTCCCATCTTCATGTCTTGTTTGGTTTGATCAGGCAGACAATTTGTCATATAGTTTCTATGATCGTTTTGAGATGACGTTCTTGTATCCTTAATCTCCTATATTTGTTTGTTTTTCTTGTAACTGATGCTTCAAAACCTTGATTTCGTTTTCTTTTCTTGGTAAAACCCACTTAATTTACTATCAAGGGCAATGAGGATTGTGCACACATTTATTTTATTTTATTTTACGTTAATGAAATGGTGGTATGGGAGTTCTTCAATATGCTATCTAAGCATCTCTCTTTTTTTCTTGTTTCAGATACTGATTTCTGGCTCCTTGGTTCATAATATTTCTCAAGAAAGTTTAGAAGTTGTGCCTGATGATAGTCACTTCGAAGGTAACGTTCTGAATGTTAATGAAAGTTCATTGAATTCTTGTGTATTAATTGTAAATTTATACATCCATAGCAAGTTAGAGGTAACTTCCTTTAAAGAGAATATGAAGGAAAACCTATTGAGGTATTTGTTCTGGCAACTAATTAAGTGTAGCAGTTAGGAGGCGCCGAGGCGGTGATAGGGTCTTAGTTTTTGGAACAACGAAGAATAGATATATGGATCTAGCCACCTAATGAATATGGACAGAGGCAGTTTAAAAGGATATGACAGCTTTTTATTTAACCAATGAGATGACATAAAGAAGCTGAATAAAAGAAAAGGATTCTTGTGCCCAATCCACGACACTGGGGCTATGGCTTGGTTGTTGTTATTGCTGTTGACTTCTTGTTGTATCATTAACCATGCTCTCTGTACTATTAAACATCCTCAGCTCTCATGGTTGTAATCAATGTTATATAGGTGTTTCCATAAGACATTCCTTGAGGCCATACCTGGAGTATGTTGCTTACTTGTACCGGAGGATGGATCCACTCCCTGAGCAAGAACGTTTTGAGGTAGCTACAAAACTTGGACCATTAAATATAGCTATTAGCTTTCTTTTTGTGCATGTGTGTGTGTAAATATAATGTTGTTTTGACTCCTTGTTTGTGTCAACTATACCACAGATTGGTTATAGGGATTTTTTGCAGTCCCCATTGCAGGTAAATATCTTTCTAATTTAGCATCAGAACCACAATTCCGTGTTTTGTGTAATACTATCTCTTTACATGAGATTGTAGTTTGATATTATTTTTTATGTCCTATTTTCATAGCCTCTCATGGACAATCTGGAGGCTCAAACTTATGAGACATTCGAGAAAGACACAGTGAAATATAGCCAGGTCTGTGGCCAGTATTATATCTTTTTATATGTTTCCTATAGAAATGTACTTTATGTTTTTGGCACTGCAATTTATAATCAGGTAATTTTACAAATTGCTGCCACTTGGCTCACTCGAAAAAAAGGGGATGAGTAAAGGCACAGGAGAGAAAAGCTGTCCATGATGTTTATACTCTTTATTTGTGATTATATGTAAAGTTTTTTGTGCCTTCTGAAGCAATAGAGTAGTGTAAGCTTTTCTAATTCCATTCAATGCCTATCGATGCTAAGAATGCAAATATGTAAGTTTCAATACGCATTTAATCAGTATATAGTGTTAACTAGTTTGGAGGAATTCCTTGGATCATTTTAAGAGCCATCTTTGTACTATTTTATCTTTGAGTTATATTGCAATAAATTTATTTACTTTTCATATAAAAAAGGTCGACTAGTATGCAAATCTTGATGGCAATATTGAAAATAACATGTTATGAAACCCGTTATATTACATTATGATACCTAAAAAAATCCAACATTATGTAACAGTTGAAAATAACTCATAACTCAATGCATCGTAACATTGCATTTTGTATGTTATTTTATGTTATTTTGTGTTTACATTACGTTAAATTATGCTATGTTATGTTATTTGTTGTAATTTTTTTAGTAATTTTTTATAATGTTGTTTGATTATTTATTTTGATTATTAGCTAATTGTTACAGTTTTCTTACTTGATTACTTGTCGTTTGATTGTTTGTGGAATTGCTAATTTGCTAATTTGTGATTGCTTTCTTATTTGCTTGTTATAATTCCTTTCCAGTTATTAAAATTTCTTGCTGCTGACTCAATTGAATTTTCAATTGAACTAAAAATGAACAATTACAAATAAGATAATTTGAGCATTACAAAATATAAATTATAACATTGATAATAACAAAAAATAAATTTAAATTCTTGTTTTCTTATTTAGATAATGATTGAAATTACGGGTATGAATATAATATAATTTATGAAAATAAATGTGAAAACTATTATGAAACTTAGTTAGAAATTTAGTCTTGATTATGTATTATAAAATGTTTTTATATTCTTTTTTCAGAATTTTTAAATTTATTTCATATAGTTTTATATTTGTTTTTATTAAATAAACAAGAAATTGCTAACCTACATTATGCCTTGTGCTATATGCAAAGGCAAAACGTTAAGTTACCATTATTGCTATTTTAAACATTGCTTGATGGATCTTTATTGTGTAAGTAATGTGCTTATACTTAACCTATATAGCATGTATAGCACTCTCGTTATTAGGCATCTTATAGCCATAATAGATAATTATATATCTCAATCCTTTATTGAAATGATTAAGTTATTATTTATTTTTGCTGTTTGTTTTTCTTATCCTTGCTCTCAGAGTTCTTGCTTCCAACCAAAACTTTGTCTTACTCATTCCTTGTGCTTGTACAGTACCAACGGGCAGTTGCAAAAGCTTTGCTAGATAGAGTTCCTGATGAGGAAGCTTCAATAACGAGGACGGTAAGATAGCACTGACAAGTTTACTGCTCACCTTCGTTTTTTAATGGCAATATAATGATGTACAAAAATGTTGATATGATGTATGTAATTGCTGTTATCTATTCAGTGTCAATTCTAGCTTTCTGTTTGTTCCCCTTAAGCCCACTAGTTGACATGTTTCCTTCTCCTATGGCAAGAAAGGTATTGATGGTCGTTGGAGCAGGGCGAGGGCCTCTTGTTAGGGCATCGTTACAGGTTCATATTCCTTCCGAATTTGTTTATAGGAGTCTCTAGGTTTGTTACGTGGTACTGTATTGGTACTATATTGTTGTAATCAATATCTTACTAATGTCTAAATCTGAGATTGAGCTGCAACTGAAATAAATCTTGAACCGAAATTGCATGTGGCGTGACAAACTTTTACTTAAAATTCTTGCCTTGATAGCTACCTGGTTTAATCCTAATATAGGGATATTTGTCATTTTCACCTTTCTCACTCGATATCTGGCTGATATTTCAGGCAGCTGAAGAGACCGGCCGCAGACTGAAAGTTTATGCTGTGGAAAAAAATCCTAATGCTGTGGTGACGCTTCATGTGAGTTCTGAAAGTAACATTTGCTTGCACACATGCACGTGCATGCACACACACACAGTTGTTTATTGTTTAAAAATACTATGGAAGTGAAAATATTTTTCCTAATTTATCAAAGAAAATTTCTCCTCCAATTATGTTTTACAATCTCTTTATGAATTTGCATACTTGTCATTGCAAAATATATTCATTTGTTAATGACAGAGCTTGATCAAACTGGAGGGGTGGGAGAACGTGGTCACTGTAATTTCTAGCGATATGCGTTGCTGGGATGCCCCTGAAAAGGCTGATATCTTGGTAAGCTGGTAGCTCAAACTATAATGCCCTATCTAGATTATCTTGTTCGATTTACGGTTTACCGATAGGTTATTTATTTGTGGCCAGGTGAGTGAGTTGTTAGGATCTTTTGGTGATAATGAGCTATCTCCCGAGTGTCTTGATGGGGCACAAAGATTCTTGAAACCGGATGGCATATCCATTCCTTCATCGTATGTCCTTTATTATTGCCTTGTGAGCTTCCGGTTATCTTCGTTTCAAAGCTTGAGGTTGTATGACTGATAAATTGATTAGTTTTTGTATATTTTCGTCAGATATACCAGTTTTATCCAACCAGTAACCGCTTCAAAGCTATACAATGATGTATGCCTCTAAAAAGTCCAAAACAAATTCTTTTATTTTTTATATCTAGGGGTATTTACAGATTTGTCCCTATAAATTATAATTTAGTCCTCCAAATTTTCATATTTAGGATTTAGTCCCCAAATCCTCTAAGTTACTACAATTTAGTCCCTCTCCCTAATTACCGTTAGTCCAGTTTATTTTTTGACCTGATTTTTCCATTTTACCCTTAATTCCTTTTTCTCTCTTCCTCCTCTCTTCTCCTTCTCTCTTCCCCCTCTCTTCTCCTTTTCTTCATTGGGTTCATTGGCTTCCCCCATTTTTCTTCTCTTCTATCTCTCTATTCTTCTGCTCTTTTTCTTCATAGGAGTATTTAAGTCATTTCATTATTTAAAAAAGGAAAAAAATTAAATTCAGCCGTTTATTTGGACGGAAAAACTTACGAGGGACTAAATTGTAGTAACTTAGAGGATTTGGGGGACTAAATTCTAAATATGAAGATTTGGGGGACTAAACCATAATTTATAAAGATTTAAGAGACAAACCTGTAAATACCCCTTATATCTATTATAAATGGGCTTTTTTGAAGTTCAATTGATTTTACAGGTAAAATCACACAAGGAACTTGCACACTTTGAAACAGCATATGTTGTTAAGTTACACAGGGTAGCTAGACTCGCTCCTTCTCAACCTGTGAGAGCCTATCTTATAATCTAACTTCTTCTTCGTTCGTTTGATTATACTTTAACTGACTTGTGATTTTGCGTCTTAATTTCCGTGAATTTATTAGGTTTTCACATTCGTCCACCCTGAATTCTCCGATAAGAAATGCAACCAAAGGTACAAGAAGCTGCGTTTTGAATTACCTGCAGACACAGGATCGGCACTGGTGCATGGTATGCTCATCTTCTGTTCCCTTGCATTAATATCAAGGTTGATACCGAGCTTCAAAGCATCTACACTAGTCAATTTCTTTGTACCATTAAATCGAAACTGCATATGAATCCTAGAAATAGGCTTTTACACAATATGATGGGTATTAGTTAGTACCAAGGCGTTTACGAAAAGGCAGATCTCATGGGACTAAGCGTTGCTGATAATATTAAATTATATGTTTGTTTTTCTGCAGGATTTGCAGGTTACTTCGATTCGACCCTGTATAAAGATGTTCATCTTGGTATAGAGCCATCCACGGCAACACCCAATATGTTTAGCTGGTACAGCTTCGTGTATCTTGTCGCCTCATGTCCTTGTCGTAGTTCAATAACTACGCCATTACTTATGACATGTCCATCTTCCTCTTATGTCAGGTTTCCGATTTTCTTCCCACTGCGCAGGCCTCTGTGCATACCAGCGGGATCACCATTAGAAGTCCATTTCTGGCGGTGCTGTGGCGCTACGAAGGTTTGTTGCTCCTGTTTTCTGATTTATTATCCACTCTGGAACTTTTATTACTTTCTTCTTTAGCGGCATTCACTTGATTCTTCGTTAGCAGGTCTGGTACGAGTGGTGCGTGACGGCTCCATCGCCTTCGCCTATCCACAACAGCAATGGACGGTCCTATTGGGTCGGCCTGTAATTCTCTTGACAATTCTTGCTCTCTAGACTGAGATTTGGCAACCCCTATTTCGGTTGTGATTGTCAACAAATGTTGCCGTTGATGTTAGTTGGGCCGAGTTTGGTACCAAAAACGTCTTCGTCGTATTGTTTTTATTGTGCCAATTGATTGGTGGTTCAGGAACTGTACCAGCTGTGTAGAAATTAAGTGTTAACACCATGTAAGCATACACAGTTGCTGATCAATTGGGTCGAATGAGTTTGTGTGGTTCGTTTTAGGGTTGATTGCGATAACTATCCTTGTACTGTACTATTAGAGTTAAGTTTTCTTGCTGGAAGACCCCAGATTTTGGGTACAAGTTCAAAAAAAAAAAAAAGTTGATGCATTGGGTCTCGATGAAATTTTGTTGCAAGGGTATTAGTGATATATTTCTAATAGTATATGAATGGTTTATTTTATTTTCCAACTCAATACCGGTCATGGGCTGTAGAATATGTGACTTATTTACAAATTTAGTTTGTTTTGGGGTCTATTTAGGGATTTATTTGTTTTTTTATCTCTAACATAGAAAAAATTAGACCAGTCTGTACCAGCATTGCTGTTCATGTGTTTCTGGCTGCTTAAAATCTAAATGCTTCGCAATCTCTTCACAACCTTGAGTTTTCTGAAGTAACAAAAAAAATTTGGGAAGATCTTGAATGTGTGTGTGTGAACAAAGTTCTTGATTTGTCAAATGGTAAGAGTACTGTTCAAACAGTTTTTGCATGTGTTATGACAATTTTTTTTTTTTAAATTCTATTTATAGTTTCAAAGCCCACTTAGAAAAACAAAGATGTACAAAGGACGACTCCATATAGTAAAACCTTGTATAGAGAGAGAGAGAGAGAGTATAACATAGGGAGCATTGAAACCTAACTATGAGAAGTAGGGACTGATGAACTTGTGAGATGGGTTTAGCCTAAAGCATAAATCAACATTAGGCCATAGGCACAACATTTGTAATGTGTAATGTCCCGTTTTTCTAAGGAAATATGAAAACGGAGTGTGTTATCGAATGTCCCATTTTTCTAAGGAAATATGAAAACGGAGTGTGTTATAGGACAAGGAGTGTATTATCCAACGAGCATGTATTTTACTATACATGGACGAGCACGCACTATACTATACATGATGCCATAAATTGTGTTCACAATATGAACAGATATTAGAGTTGGCAAAATAAATAATAATACAAATGTACTACACAGCTTACATACATGAATAATTGCATCATTCATAAACTGGTAATGTATAAGAATAGATTACATTTTGAAAATATAGTATAAAGTAACATTTAAAGGTAGATAATTCAGGGAAAACGGTCATGACTACAAAAGATGTAGAGGATATGGTAACCGTAAGGATGATCATGGATGGTCGGTTTAGGATACCTGATCTCTCTCTCTCTCTCTCTCTCAATCTTCTCTACCATGACTTGGGTTTAGTTTTGGTGATATTGTGGTGATAAGGTCCTTCTAAGTGAAGTACTCGTGCCAAGGGAGGAAAGAATTTGATAGGATTTTGTCTCGATCGCCTCCACAAAAACTTAGATATCGTTCTATGGTTCATCTCTTGGTAGTTGATCAGTCCTCAAATACTCGTGATGTCTCTCAGTATGACCTACCTCTGAATGGAAGCCGCACTTCATCTCTCTAGTCTCATCAACGAATCAATACTAGATACTGGATAAGACATCTCTAGTAGATCTCTCACACTCGATCGAAACCTAGAATATGGAAACCTAGAGAATTAAAGTAGATAAGTAGAATACAAAGGAATGGAGACCATGAACGTGCATAAAGCATATGTGTATCTATATGATTAGAGGTGTTAAGGGTACAAGTGAAACTATGCTTAAAAATGAGCTTTACTTGTCAAGTGTAAATAAAAATGATAGATAATTAAGTGTAATAATGTGAATCAAAGTATAAGCGTAATATGCTAAGTTCAAGTCAATGTCCAACGTTTATTCAGAACTAAGGTGCCGATGAGAAGGGCATTTTCCTTTATCCAAAGAGTATTCATGCAAATTTGAGATATGACCACCAGATGCATAGAACTGAGCCAAGCCATGCCTGCCACTAAGCACTCCAAGATGATTCCATATTGCATATAGTAACATACCTTATCAGAGACTACTAATAAAAGATGATGGCTCAGTACATGTGAATATTATGTCAAGTCCATGTGCATGTTAAGTTTGTTTATAACAGGGTCAACAGATATTGAGAACCAATCAAGTCAAAATCGTGTACATATTGCATAGCTAGGAGTATCTAGCTCCATTTATATGCATCATATCTATGGATCTCTTGTATCAAGTGTCATAAAATCAACTAGCAAGTACGTAGTCAAATGTATTGCAAAAAAAATGTACAAGTCTAGCATGTAGGCAAGCAATAGTGCATCGGCATGTATGCATCCAATCAACAAGTGACATGTGTAATAAGTGTATCATATATCAATTGTTATGCATCCGACACGTGTAATAAGTGTATCATATATCAAGTGTTATGCATCCGACGTGCCCGACATGCCAATCATATATCATACAACATATGTGTGCATGCATGTGCCCACACGTGTACATGTGTGTGGGTGGGCGTGTGTGTGCTTGTGGGTGCATGCATGCATGCGTGTGGAGGGCAGATGTGCATGTGTGTGTGCGCGCCGCGTGTGCGTATGTGCGCGCGCACGCGAAACAAATAAGGAACATGTATCAAATATATTATTTATCTAGTATATAGAGTATCATGCGACCAGTAAGAATATCAAGTGTCAAGTACGAATTGGGTGTGTCAAATACAATATCATATAACAAGAAAAATATACGAGTGCATTGCCCAGCATGACCCCTAGTGATTTATGAGCATGACAACATAGGAAATATAAATGATTATGAGGAAATGATGATCAAACTATAAACATGAAGAAGAATATCTGTTCCAACCACTCTATCCGGTTCCGATCGGATTCGGTTGAAATTCTGTCAGAGTATAGAGAGTTGAACGGTCGAAGTCGTGTACATGAATTCGGAATCGGTCGGAGTCGATCGGAATATCGTCAGAGTCTGTCAGAATCCGACGTATCGATATTTTCCTAATAAAATTCTCTCTTCTTCTCTTTCTCCCTCCCCTCATCCCCTCCACCTGCTTACTGCTCCCTCTCTCTCTCTCTCTCCCCCTCTCCCTCTCACTCCTTCCCTCTCTTCTCCCCCTCCCTGCCCTGCCACCCCGCTCCCCTTCTTCCTCTCTGTTCTTTTTTATTTCTATATAAGATCCATTCAAGATCCCAGACCCAACCTAACCAAACAGAACAAAACGGGGTCCACTCCTCCTCCTCTCTGTTTTTTTTTTTTTTTTTTTTAATTTAGTTTCCCTTGTGGTCATACACGCAGCAGTCTCATCCACTCACCTAGTTTCTTACAAGCAACTAACGCTGACAAGCAAAAGCAATGGAAAAGTCCATTGGGCACTGAGCGCGAGTAATAATGCACCCAAAAATGAATAAAAAGTAAAAAAACGTGACTGAACAGTGACTTTTTTATTTATTAATTTAAACATTGTTGGCTTTTCAAATTCCAAGCCCATGTCCTATCAAACTTTACTACCACAATCACGTTGTAAACCTAATCTAAGCTATTTTTTGTCGGATTACGACCGTATCTGACCGGTTCCGAATCAGTCGGAGTTTGATTGGAGTCTTGCCTCTTTCTTACAGTCGGAATCCTTCGATCTCCAACGGCTCCAATCGATTTGTTGATCCCTATCAAATTACACAACCAAAATCACGTTATAAACCCAAGCTAAGCATGAATATTATACAGCAAGTCGGCAAGGTGCGACAAGACATAGTCAGGTGCAACAGAGTAAGTAAAAACTAGAGGATTCTCTGGATAACATGTGTAAAAATTTTCGAGTTAAATTTCGAATAGTTACAACCAGAATTTGAATCAAAAAATAAAAGAAAGTTGTAGGGCTCAGACTAGCTCACGGGAGTTTCCCAAAGAGCACACCATTTTTCCATTTTTTCTAATGAGTCCACTTTATAATTGTTCGAACTTTAAGCCTGAACAAAAAAAAAAAAAAATACTAAAAATAGGCTCACTAGGAAAATTGGTGTGCTACTTTGGAAACTCCCCTACTAGTAAGATAGCTATCATAGCAAATCGCTTCGGAAACTTGGAAGCCATTCAAGGGGATTTAAGGCAGCCTTCGGTGTCGTCAATGCCGTCATACTTTGGTGATGTTGGTGAGTGAAGGGAAGTATTCAGATCTCACAGAGTTCAAATTTCAAATTTGAACACTAATATCACTACTATTAGCAGCTATGATGAAGAGACGCGAAAAGCCTTTTAAAAGACTTCAGTAAAATAATATATTTTGGAGGAACTTCGAACGGTTATCAGCAACTTTTGTTTGTCTGCTTTATTATACTCTAATTGAAATTATCCGCTTTTCAAATTATAGTATTTATAGATTTATATTGCATATGACCAAATCGTTATAGTTATTTTTTTTTTATTTTTTTTTTAATATTTTCTCTTTGATAAGAATACACTTATTTTTGCATGAATATTTCAATTTTTTATTTTATCTTTTCTAATATTACTGTATATCCAACAAAGTATGTATATCTTTATTGCACTTTCTTTTATGTTAAAATATTAAACAATTTTCCTTAAATCTTGCTTTTGTAGTCGAGCATTCCGTGACAATGATATTCAATGAATAAGAAACAGCTTATGGGCTTAGGGGAATAAATAGGGTTTATGTACATTTCAACAAGTGTTTAATGCTCTGCACTTCTTCAGGTGTGCATCCTACATAAAAATAATTTAGATGAATGGAATCCCTTATAACATACCCTTGCTGCTGAGTGGAATCTCTAATTTCATATCCCTCGAAGATTGCAACAAACATCCAAATCACAATCTCAACCATCTATTAATTGGTGGATGGTTATTTTTTTTTTTTTTTCAATGTAAAATACATATTAGTGCAAATCATAAAGTGTATGGTGTGTGAGTGTATAAAGATTCATTAATCTAATGACCGGTTGAGATGTGCATTGGACAGTCCATTTAAACCTCTTACCTTAGACAACAATAACAACTAAGCCTTTTGTTTCAAGTATTTGGAGTATACTACGTGAACCAAAAAAATAATTACGCTGGATCGATCACATTGATAATCTTTCTCCATTCAATCCTATCAAGTAATATCTGCTCATTTAAACCTCTAGAATCCATATCTTTTCGTATCATCTCCATCCATATTTTATTTGGTCTTTCCATCACTCTTTTAACTTGTCATATATTAATGAGCTCCACTCATCGAACGGGTACATTTGTAAGTATATGTTATACATGACCAAACCATTTTTCGCATATTCTCATCGATGGGAGCTACTACACTTACTTTAGCATACTGCACTTATTTTAGCATGAATATCTCAGAGAGGATCTAAATCCATCGTATCTATACCTACTATAACACTATCCAAAATGTTAAAAAATCTTATTAGATCTTCCACTAAATTTATGAAATTGAATTGATGACTTAATTATATTCCTCTAACAAACTATCACAATCTCTTCACTAAATACATTAATACAAATTTTTATGCTGTTAAAAATGAAATGAAACTAAATAACTAAATTTTACAATATCACGCCTTCCTGTAGACCAATTTTTTTCGCAGCTTGCCAGCCAATTCTGGCAGCTGCAGCCAAGTCTTGAGAAATACTGAGAAAGCAACACAACTACAAACACTGTGCACAAATTTCACATAGACAGAGCCATCTCCATTGCTATGAACCTCGTATGGAGTCGCTCAGGTCGCAGCCCTTTGTCTCGAAAGGGAAGAAGAAGACGGCCATTCCTGATAGAACGATAACAAGTTCAAACAACAAGACCGCTTCAGTCTGACGACAGCCCTCCACCAAACCAACGGCTACAAGTGGGCATATGATGCCTCCAATTCTCCCCATTGAACTGGCAATCCCAAGACCCGTGCTCCTGACTGAAGTCGGATATACCTGAAAACAAACATATATAGGATGCACAAAAGTTTCAAATCTTCATATTCTGATATTTCACTTTTTAATTAAAAAAGGGCTGCAACAGCTACCCTTTACTATTGGGAATATATCACTAATATTCAATGAAGAACTTTTTCCGCAGATAGACTCAATGATAGTGTATCACTAATATCACTTATACCCACTGTCGGGGGGTCTCTCTGCAAATTTTTTTATGAAGGGTATCAGTGATATATCCCATAGTAAAAAAAAAAAGAGAGTGTCTTTTATATGCCTCATGGAAACTACGTCTGTTTCTATATAACCTCTAGATTTCTTCTTAGAAATAAACCCAATAAATATTTAAGTTATTTGACAATGATGTTAAATAGAAAGGAAATTAGTGAAATATTCTTTGACCAACGCTACGGGAAATTCTATTCACACACTGCAATTTATTTTTGACGTCCTGAGTACTCTTTACACTAGACTTTCATTTTGAAATATCACCAATTTACTCTATGCACCCAAATTTTTTTTCTAAGTTTAACCCTTCTCATTCTCTCTATCTCCTTATATCGTCCGATTCTAAATTTTTCGAATCGAATATTAATTCCCAAGCTAAAAATATGTTCGTCGGGTATTAATACCCGACCAAAAAATCGCTTAGTCGGATATTAAAATCCGACCAGCAGCCGACGTCTCCCTCACAAAATATTCATAAGTAATAATAAATTGTAAACAAATACACATAAAAAACTAAGAATAAATTTAAATTGTACCTTAGATTTGTCCTCCAACACTAATTGCATGTTGGAATTTTCCATTTGAATAAAAAAAACTCAAACTAAAACTTCATACCCTAATTTTACTTGTTAGGGTGAATTCGAAAAATTTAAAATTTCTCCAGATCTTTTTAGGAACATGAATTTAAAAAATTTAAGAGGTTAAGAAATAAAATCAATGGGTTTGTGGGAGATGTATTTTTTTTAAAAATTAAATTTCACTAAAAAATATTTTTAAAGGTTCTAGAGAAAAAACAGAGGATGAAGATGATGAGTTGTAGTTCTAAATTTTAAAAAGTCATAATTTATAATTTAAAAGGATAATTTAGTCAAAAAATAAATGGTAAACTTGTAATTATTTACAAATTTTGAAACCGTGTGTAAAGAGTAAATTTCTGTGTGTAAATAGAATTTCCCAATGCTACTGTTTAATATTGATTTTCATTAATTTACAAATTGCCCTTATCGCCATCATTGTCATTTCCTTCTACCTGAGTTTAAGGGTATTGCAAAAATCTTCGTAAGAGACAATATGCAGTAGCTGAGGGGATCACACGTAGGTAATAGATTCAACTTAAAGTTTGATGACATAGAAAACACAATAATTGGGAGGTCGTCGTGAAACTAACCTCGGGAGCATATATATAAAGAGTGTTGATGCTTCCTGTGACACAGATTCGGGCACCAAACAAAAACGCTGTTGTTAATACTTCTGTCTGATGAAATATTAGTGGGACTAGGAAGATGCCGCCTACAGAAAGCATGGCCAACATTGTAAGTTTGCGACCCAATCTGTCCACAATTGCAGCTGACAAGAGGAATCCAGGAAACTCTGGCAAAATTACAGCTCAAATGTTACATGTCTTGACATGAAAGCACTTAAAATCGAGTGACAGAAATAGAATTATAAAGCTTTGATGATCTTACCTGCAAAGCTAGTGATAAAGACATCCTTGTATGGGTTGGCACCAACCACTGACTTGTTTGAATGCAACATACCCGAGCATCTTTTCTCGTTAACTAATTCAGATGTCAGCAATACAACACCATAATATGCAAACGCATTTCCAAAGAAATCCATCCAAAGAAGAAGAGTTGATCTAATTAGTGGCGGCGATAAAATCCTGTACAATACATGGATGCCTCCAATTTTCGATTCGCCATCCTCATTAGAAGTGTTTGGATTCTGGACTGGAATTAATTTTGCATCTTCAGGAGAATTGAGTTTCTCGCCAAGTTCCACTTTACACTCGGAAACTAGCGTACCATAGGGTAGTGTCTTTTGATTTACTTTTGCTACTCTCCGCATAACATGCATTGCATCTTCTGTTCTACCTTTCATGCACAGATACCTTGGAGACTCGGGAGCGACCCCGTAGAATATGAGCAAAAGAAATGATGGTAAAGCGGACAATGCAAGTAGCCACCTCCAGCCAAATCTTGGCATGACAACCTGCAATAAATAGTGAAATGAGTATGAATATGGATGATGATAATTATTATGATGCTTCCCTGAGCTTCAAAAAGCTTATTTGAGTGTAATAATCACTATTAGGGGCATAGCCTTTGAAAATATCTGAACCATGGTTAAATATATTGAGACACCAGCAGGTATTGCATCAGATTTTGATGTACCTGATACGACATAGATCTTATAAATTTGGTACTATCGTACTGATATTCCCAATGTTTGCCATTTTTCTGATATTGCCAATATAATATGTATGATATTGATTGCTGATTCAGATACCATAAAATATTGGCCAATACTTATGCCCATTGTGAGATAAACCTGGATTTGAACATTTTGGTTTCTGAAACAGATTGAACAGGAATTAAATTTAAATTTTATCAACGCCCAAATAAGACCTCACTGTAGATACTAGAAAAATAAAAATAATAAAACAGAATAAAAAAAATAAAAAAAAAATTGCTCAGCATGCCCACCCGCGGGAATTTCCTGCGGGAGCACCCGCGGGAATTTCCGCGGGTACCAACCCGCGGAAATCCCGCGGGAGCACCCGCGGGAGTTTCCGCGGGATCGCTCCCGCGGGTGGCAACCCGCGGGATTGCTCTCGCGGGAGCCCTCCCGCGGGTGTTCCCGCGAGAGCAATCCTGCGGGTTGCCACCCGCGGGAGCGATCCCGCGGGTCGGCACCCACGGGAGCGCTCCCGCAAGTGCCAACCCGCGGGTTATTTTCCGTTTATTTATTTCCTATTTATTTCGCTAATATCTTGTGATCCGATTTTTCAGGAAGGATTGGAGCCGGATTTCGAGGTTCTTCGATCTATAAAATACAGAAATTTAGTCAGAGAAAGGACTTTTGGATTTTTGGACTTTGGGGACGATTTTGGGGCGAGCTCGTGAAATTGAGGAGCGGAGCAGAGCCATCCTCTTCCCGGTCAGACGGTCCACGGAGTGCACCAGCGAGGCTCCATCGCCACCCGAACCCATATAAAAAAGGGAATAAATCAATATTCCCGTTCTTGTAATTCTTCGGAATTTTTGTAAATCTCAATTTTCGTTGTAATTTAAAAACTTTATAATGAAAGGAGAAATCCAAATTTTGAGCAAACAAGAACTGGCGACCACAGTGGGAGCCCCTCTGTTTACCACAGAGAATCTGGTGGCGCAGTCCGACCGGGTGCCGATTGGCTCAATGGTTGAGACACTGGTCATAGAAGTTGACCAGCAAAAATATGAGGAATTTCTTTCTTACTCTGATTCGGAGTCTAGGCGTTATCGCCGGGTGACGATAAAAAAAGGTGAGGCGTCATCGCCCACCGGAAATCAAAAGCGTCATCGCCCACTGGAAATTAAAAGGCGTCATCGCCCGTTGAAACTTATGAGGCGTCATCGCCCGTTCCAAAGTCAAGCCAAAAGTCAAACCAGTCCCTGACCCGCTCCCAAAAGAGAAATTTAAGGCGTAAAACTCAACGAGCATGCCTCAATCATAGAGGAAAAATTGCAGAAAACTCCGGGACAGAAAACTTCGGGATGGTAAAAAACCTCGGAAGCAACCCCACGGGCGCAAACCCGCGGATTGCAACTGCGGGTGGCAACCCACGGTTGCTAACCGCGGGTGGCAACCCGCGGATTGCAACCGCGGGTGGCATCCCGCGGTTGCCAACCGCGGGTGCCATCCCGTGGCTTGCAACCGCGGGTGCCAACCCCCAGGTTGCAACCACGGGTACAAGTTTGCAGTTTCAGTCGCGGGTTGCATCCCGCAGATGCCACCGACGGGTTACGTTCAATAAACACAACCCTCAGGTCTCTTCGAGCACGCCTATGGTGAGCACGCAACATACACCAAGAATTTTAATCTCTCTATCAGAGGCATCCGGGGCCCACACAACTATTCGGGCCAGCGTGCACTACAGAAAAATCCGCAGGAGGGTTGGGGAACAATCTGATGCTGGAAAAGAGCTCAGCCCTGAGATATTGCAGACTTTCTAGTATTATGAACCAAATTTGCGACGCAAGAGGCGTCAAGATGCAAATAGAGAGGAGAAAATACCTCAAGATTTGAAAGAATATCTCAATTGGAAGAAGAACTCCTCACAAAATATTCCTCACTGCCAATGCGAACAGCTGATTTCAACTGTTCTATCAAACTGCCAATGCAACTCAAAACGGTCCGTTTTTGAGCGGATCACCGAGCCCAAAAGAATACGGACGGCGAAAAGGGTGTACTCTGGAACCGATCTACCTGCTGCCTCATCACATATGGTTAATAAAGGCAAAAAGGTGGTCGGAAGCAACCCTTCAGATAAGGAAATCACTCCAGGGTCAAAAAGAGTTTTTATCGAACCAGAGGGCGTGCTTCTAGAAGAAGTCTCTGCAAGGCTTGAGAGACAAGAAAGATGTCTCGAACAGCAAGAAGAGACCATAGAAGAAATGAAACAATTTTTAATTGAGTTGTTAGCTCAAACTAGAAAGAGCCAATCCTCGTCATCCGTTTCTGGTCGGCAGAGAGGAAAACGACCCGTCCAAATAAATGAAAACAGCGAGGACGAGGATGAAGAAGTGCCTCCTCATTCAAGAGAGGAAGAGAAAGTGAAGGTTATCATCAACCCTCACGTAGAAAAAATAGAGACGATGGAGAACCAACTACAAGCTTTTCTTCATCGCAAAAAACTGCAAGAGGTAGGGGTAGTATGTCCATATCCCATAGAATGGGAGACCGTACCCTATCCTGCAAAATATAAACCGTTGAATCTTCAATCATTTGACGGTAAAGGTTCTCCGCAGCAACACATCTTCTATTTTCTGTCACAGACAGGATATCTCATGGGGAATGATCCGACTATGACTAAGATATTTGCGAGCACTTTAGTGGGCCCGCATTTACCTGGTTCATGCAGCTAGCCCAGGGAACAATTAAATCATGGGCTGATATAGAACGTGAGTTTCTAGCCCGATTCTTTGAGGATGATACAGAAGTCTCTATACTATCTTTGCTAGCAGCGAAGCAAGAAGAAGGCGAAACGGTCAAAACTTTTGTCGAGCGGTTCCGAGAACTTTCTGTTCGATGCCCACATGGCATGACGCAGGACACGCTTGTGGAAACCTGTAGACACAACTTGTTGACCGATATCCTAGACAAAATGGGCTCCGTCGAATCCAAGTCATGGAAAGATCTGCTTAAGCAGGGTGAACAGGCCGAAGAAATATTTCGACGCCTCAAAAATCAGCAGTCCGCAATCGGAGGTAGTACAAATGAACCTCCATTCCATTTCTCTCGTTCTAAAGGGAAAGATATAATGGCAATGGCGGTAGAAAACACATCGAAACAGAAAGCGTGGCCAACTATAAGCAACACAGTAAAGTCGCCCAGGCTTCAAAAGCAGTATTCGTTCAAGGATGAACATACTGCTACTATTTTCAATCTGCTCACCAAACGCAAGATGCTTAAATTGCCGGAGAGCAAGAGACCTGAAGAAGTTGGGAAGACTAACGATCCGAATTACTGCCTGTACCATCAGATTGTAGGTCACCCTACAAAGAATTGTTTTATCCTAAAAGATAAAATTCAAGTATTGATTGACGCTGGAGCAGTTCAGCTCAAAACTGAACAAAAAAGGAGTTAGAGCTAACTCCGACACATTTAATGTGTGTGGTCTAAAAGTATCACTTGGGCTCACAACAATTCCAAAGACGAGCTCAGGGCGGTTAATTTAAACCCCCATAACCTGCAAAAAAAAAAAAATCAAAAAAATCAAAAAAAAAAAATATATATATATAAATAAAAAAATAAATGAATCACCCAACGCCATCAAGACTACGGGAAGAGAATAAATTTCTCGCCAACCCTTTCATGCTGGGGCTAAAAAGTATGAATTACCCAATGCCGACAAGGCTACGGGGAGAGAATAAAATTCTCGCCAACCCCATCATACTGGGGGTAAAAAGTATAAATTACCCAACGCCGTCAAGGCAACGGGAAGAGAATAAATTTCTCGCCAACCCCATCATACTGGGGGTAAAAAGTATGAATTACCCAACGCCGACAAGGCTACGGGGAGAGAATAAATTTCTCGCCAACCCCATCATACTGGAGGTAAAAAGTATGAATTACCCAACGCCGACAAAGCTACGGGGAGAGAATAAATTTCTCGCCAATCCCAACATGCTGGGGGTAAAAAGCATGAATTACCCAATGCCGTCAAAGCAACGGGAAGAGAACCAGTTTCTCGCCAACCCCTTCATACTGGGGGTAAAAGTATGAATTGCCCAACGCCGCTAAAGCAAAGGGAAGAGGAAAAGTTTGGCATTTAAGACCAAACAAAATTCTCGACAACTCTCCATGCTGAAGGGAAAAGCATGGCTAGCCCAACTCAAACGGTAGTTGGTAAAGGCAAATCAAACCCGTTGATAGCTAGGGATTTGCTAAAAATCCGATGACAAATATGTCATAATAGCATCCTTATCCGAATATAAGGATACATCGCTGCCCTAAGCTGCTAAGGCAAAGGGAAGAAGAAAAGTTTGGCATTTAAGCCCAAACAAAACCCTCGACAACTCACCATGCTGAGGGAAATAGCATGGCTAGCCCAACTCAAACGGTAGTTAGTAAAGACAAATCAAATCCGTTGATAGCTGGGGGTTTGCTAAAAACCCTAATCAGAAAGTTTGGCATTTAAGCCCAAACGAAACCCTCGACAACTCACCATGCTGAGGGAAATAGCATGGCTAGCCCAACTCAAATGGTAGTTGGTAAAGGCAAATCAAATCCGTTGATAGGTAGGGGTTTGCTAAAAACCCTAATCAGATAAATCTCTTGTCACGTTAAGATTTCACCTCTGACAGTAAAACTTTCCTCGTCATTTTTTTTCTCCAGCAGAGAAAATGACACTCCAAAATATTTGTCAAGTTAAAATCATACCTCTGACATCATAATTCAAAATCAAATGAGATAAAATCCGATTAAATCTCCTGTCATGTTAAGATTTTACCTCTGACAGAAAAGAAAATTCACACTTCATCAAGTCTAGTATTCCAGTTTCTGATGAACTTGTTTATGATATCGTTAAGTTAAAAATTACCTCTAACGAAAATCATCTCTCTATCAAGTTAACAGTTATCTCTGATAGTCCAATTCTAAAGCTAAATACGTTAACCGTCACTTCTGTTTAGTCAGCTTGTCCCTATCACGACTAGATCCTCTGAATAGGTTGAGCTCCAAGACACATTTAATATCACCTCTGTCTTTCCCTGATCCGTCATACCAGATGTCACTGAACGGTTATGATTAAAATGAGCACGTTAACATAACACCTCTGCTTGACTTAAAATAAACATGTTAACATCATACCTCTGCTTGTCATCTAATGAGTACGTTAAAATTATACCTCTGCTTGTTATTGAATAAATGAATATGTTAACAGTTATTTCTATCGACCAAATCCTTTAAAAGGTCTATAGCTAAAATTAAAGAATCCAAAGTATTTCGAAATTCAGTACAGTTCAATACAGAACTTCGAAAACTTTGGAGGGGGTTATGTATATACCAGAAAAATAAAAATAATAAAACAGAATAAAAATAAAAAAAATTGCTCAGGGGGCCCACCCGCGGGAGTTTTCGCGGGTGCCAACCCGCGGAAGTTTCTGCGGTGGCACCCGCGGGAGTTTTCGCGGGTGCCAACCCGCGGAAGTTTCCGCGGGTTGGCACCCGCGGGAACCTCCCGCGGGTGCCAACCCGCAGGAGGGCTCCCGCGAGAGCAATCCCGCGGGTTGCCACCCGCGGGAGCGATCCCGCGGGTCGGCACTGCGGAAGCGCTCCCGCAGGTGCCAACCCGCGGGTTGTTTTCCGTTATTTTTCGTTTATTTATTTCCTATTTATTTCGCTAATATCTCGTGATCCGATTTTTCAGAAAGGATTGGAGCCGGATGTCGAGGTTCTTCGATCTATAAGATATAGAAATTTAGTCGGAGAAAGGACTTTTGGATTTTTGGACTTTGAGGACGATTTTGGGGCGAGCTCGTGAAATTGAGGAGCGGAGCAGAGCCATCCTCTTCCCGGTCAGACGGTCCACGGAGTGCACCAGCGAGGCTCCATCGCCACCCGAACCCACATAAAAAAGGGAATAAATCAATATTCCCGTTTTTGTAATTCTTCGGAATTTTTGTAAATCTCAATTTTCGTTGTAATCCAAAAACTTTACAATGAAAGGAGAAATCCAAATTTTGAGCAAACACTCATTATTTCTCGATAAATGCTAATACATGAAATCATAAAGGGAACTGCATGTTGTCAATAAAAGATGCTCTCTACATTTCTGTTACTAAGGATTACACAATAATCCGTCTGTGGCAATTAAAATATTAAGGATATATACCAAAAATGCTTAGAGAACAATGGCTTTCATGCCAAAAGGATTTCAATTGTGTTGCCAACAATTTGTATAAAACAAAAGTTGAAGAACAAGCAGTGGACTGTGCATCGGACAAAGATAGAAACTAGCAGTTGCGAAACCCACATCTAAAGTGTCATAACAGATCCTGGATACAAAGTTCTGTCTGTATGTGCAGAAGAAATAGAACCACTATAAGCAAAAAGCAAGGACACATAATCACTTCTGTAAACCGCAGGATATGTAACCGCACTTGGCCTCAGCAAAATGGCTGTATGCAAATGAGTTTGGGGCCATGGGTAATATAGGGCTGCATAATCAGAAATGCGGCTGCACAAGGAACATATTTGTATTTTACAGACATGACTACTAATAAATATGCATTTTATTTACTAGTTGATATCCTCTAGCTTTTCAATTGTTAAAACTTGTAACGGAGTTTTAGTATAGTTTATCATCTATATATAGTAATAAATCATATTACGAAACAAAAATGCACATAAAGAAGGACTTCAGACTTTCTACAAAATTTTCATAACTTCTCCGAGTTTTGTATTTTTTTCCCCTACCTTTTGGACCTTTTTGTATTTCTCTGAGGGTATGTGATCTTATAGAAAAGGTGCCGCCACATGTGCAATTTTTGCAGTGTGAGGCAGCATTATGCAATTGTGGATGGCTATGTGATTCATGTTTGAGTTCCATATGGAAAAAATAAACAAACTCTCCACTTTTGAAAACTTCAACATATGAGATCGCGAAAGGATGCGTGTTAGTGGTGGGACAAGAAGGTGTAAACAACATATTTACACATTTTCTGGCCTGTACTAAACCAATATACAGTGAGAGAATATATTCCCAAATTTAAAAAAAAAAAAAAAAGAAGTAAAACAGAATTGAAGAACCATATCACAACAATTGATCACATTTAATCATCATTGTTCATGCAAAGTCTTGTCTCGTAGAGCATTAAAATTCAGAAATAATATATTTAAGTAACAGGTCAACATTTGCACACTCATACTTCCCTATCCAAGGCGGGAGGATTCTAAAAGAAAATGACGTAGACTCAAGTTTTTTGAAACAACAATGATGCAAGAGTATGAATACAACATCTTAGGATATACTCGCTTTGAGTTTCCCTTTGGCAAAAAGCAGAGCTAAATGTGTGATAAAGTGAGAATTTGAGACAACTAGTTAAATAGAGAGCAGTATTTTTGAAGCAAGGAATAGTGAATAACCAAACCATCAACCTTTGGTATCAGACTGTGGAGTGTGTAAAAGAACTCTCAACCATCATCTATCTGGTGCCAATAATAGGAGGCAACAGTTCAGTGGAAGGTCTATGAAGAAAAATTAGTAAGACCATTACTAAGTTTCCATTGACCCCTCCTGAGTGAATGGAAGGGAAAACTACTATGTTTTTAATAAAAAAAATGTTAAGCATTATCGAGATACTACCAGCTGAGCGACATTGGTGGTCGTGAAAATGCAACAATGCGTGCATTGCCCACGTCACAATCCATCTTTTTCATTTATCTATTTCCTTTTATTCCAAGTACTTGGCGTAGGCTACATAGAACAAAAGGGAATCATGCTAGATCCGTCACTTGGATGATCCTTATCCACTCATTCGTATTGCACAATATTTCTTTATTTAAACTTTTAACATCCATATCTTTTCGCATCATCTCCATCCATATTTCTCCATCCATATTTTCTTATGTTGTTCCTTCACTCTTTTAACTTGTCCTATGTTGATAAGCTTCACTTGCCGAACTGATATATCCGTAAGTGTATCTGTAGGTCTATGCCACACATGACCAAATCATCATAGGTGATTTTCTCACATCTTCTCTTATATAGGGGCTACACTTACTTTAGAAAGAATTTCTTTCTCACTTCATCTTTTTTAGTTGTATCACACATCTAAGCAATCATGCGTATATCTATTACACCCATCTTTTTAAATGATATCCTTTTATAGTCCAACATTCCATGTTATATAACAAAACTGGCTTAATAGCAGTATTATAAAATATTTCCTTTAGCTTTAAAGGGATATTATTGTCGCACAAAATTCCCGTTGCACTCCTCCATTTAAACCAACTAGCTTGGATTATATGGTTGACATTGCTATCGATCTCTCCATCCTTTTAAATAATAGGACCTAATATCCAAACTGATTACTCATTAGTATTTTTTGTCCGTCCAATATCACAGCACTATACTCTTGGCTCCTTCATTACTAAATTTTCACTATACTCTGTTTTGGACTTTCTTAATCTAAAACTTCGAAATTCTAAAGTATGACTCCATACCTTCAACTTGGCATTTACCCCCGTTCTTATCTCATCAACTAGGGCACTATCATTAACTAAGACAATATCCATGAGGACTAGAAATGCAGTGCAATGAAAATCCAACAGAAACTCTAACAAGCTTAACAAGATACTGACCCTTGCTCCAAGGAATAACAACCAGTGATCACTGTTCTCTAACCCTGATATGCAATGTTGTAGGACTGTATCTACTCGGATAACAACAGTAACTATTAATGGCAACACCGCAATTCCAAAAGACGAGATTTAATAACAAGATCTGTGACAATTCAACTTTTGTTTTTTCAGTGCTATCCAATAAGCAGGCCATAAGTTTCAAAATGGGTCATGAACGATAAATTTCCTCAAGAGATCCTGCCTGCTGTGGATAAATTAGTGCCAGAATTGGTTTTTCTGGTTTCTGACAATGAAAATGGAGTGCATCAAATTTATACACTTGCAAGATCCAGCAAGGAAGATAATGCAACATGAGTATAACAACACGTAACACAATTAATGAACTTCATAAATAACATAATTCCATTATGTTTACAAGCTTGATAGAGACCTTGATGGCTCAAAAACCGAAAGGCTTAAGAGATCAAGTCGTGTTAAATAATACTACTTCATCCCTATAATTTAGTGCCTGTTAGGACTATTTTTTTAACCAACATTGCTAGGCATGATTTCTAGTTCCATTTATTATTAGTTCATAGGAAAAACTCAAATATGCTACTTTTTTCTTTTTCTTGTTTCTTTTCTTCTTTTTAAGAACTCAGATGATGTAGTTAGTAATAGGTGGGCAAAATAATGAGTTTCTGAACAATTTAATATAAGGAATTAAGACTGACATACCCATGCAAGTGAAGCCTCCAATATCGTGCCGATAGTCCAAAAACATGAAAAGATGATCATCCATGTACCTCTATTTGACGTAGGAGTGAGCTCCAAGAACCATGATAAGAGAACTGGGCCACCTCCCAACCCAATACCAACGATAAAACGAAGAATCATCAGATATATATAATTGGGAGCAAATGCGCTGAGAAATCCAGCTCCACCAGTAACAAGGGCTGTAAAAAGGAACCCCTTCCTGGAGAGGAAAAAAGAGAAGGAGAAAAGGAACAAAAAGGCAAGAAGATGCAAGAGAAATGCACAAACAATCAGGATCATGAAGCTTAAGTACACTAGATTTTATAGCAAAAGAGAAATAATTGTCTCATCTTGGCTCCTTTTCCCCTGTAAAGTATCTCTAAGACGAATTTCGTCACTGGTTTCTGCAAGAATGCTTGATTTAATAATTAGGCTCTGTTATATTATTGTACTAAACCCATTCTTATTCTGCAAATAATTATGGAATGGGCATTTTCAATCAATATTTAAGAGGGAACATTTTATTGGTATGAAAATTTGCAACAAAATTTAACATGAAAATGTTAAAGAGCCTGTTAAACAAGTAGCTTGTTAACGTTCTAAAAAAGTTGTCACAGTAACTTGCCATCATCCTCAATACCCTCTAATAATGTTAAATTACTATTTAAAACAATTTTGCAAGTTAAGACATTTAAACCGGTATTTCTTTATAGCTCGAGCAAAAAGAGAATTATTTTGAAGCCTAATCACAACCACCCCAGCAACTACAAAATTTAAAATTGATAAATGTTAAAGCATCTCTTAGAGAAGTAGCATGTTAACCTTTTAAAAAACAAATTGTCAAAGTAACTTAATCATTTAAATCATTTTAAAGTACTTCTTAAACAATTTTGCAAATTAATCATTTACATCCCCTTCTCTTTATCACTCAAGAAAAACAAAACAAAAAAAGGTTAAAATCATAGAATCAGTAACGATATTAGTATTATTTGATGGTTTATGGTATTGAAAATCGACAATATTGGACATATTATATGAAAATATCCACACCGATATTGTAAGGTTTATATCGTATCAGATATCTCAAAATCCGATATGATATTTTCATTACGTATCGGCATCAATTGATATTCAAAACCAAGTTTAAATTATTGAATCTGTGTCTGGTGGTGATATATGGTATCCTAGTTGACAATATCAGGCATAACGTATTAGCAATATCGAAAATATGGGCAATATCAGACATATTATATGGAAAATTGTGTAACAGCTACCTCAAAATCCGACACGGATCTTGTGATATATATAGGCATTAGCTAATATTTAAAACTTTGTTGTAAACCTTGAAGGAAAAAATATACTATAAACCCTAATCAAAATGTCTACATTGGCTGTGTGCTCTTTTAAGCTATCATTCAAATATCAATCCGGCCTTGTTTTTCAAAGGATTAGGGCTGCTGCATACAAAACCAGGCTAGCAAAGAGGCATTAAAACGTTTGGATAGCGCTTTTCCAAAATATCAGTTACATTCTTTTTGAGAGAGAACCCAAGTTATCTCTTAGCCCGCCTATAGGCGGGTTAGTAAACCCCAATTTAACCTGAATTTAATACTCCAATCTTTTAATCGGGCTTATTTTAACCCACTTAGTCCAAAAACTGATCAGCAATAGTGATGAGAATGGACATATTCAAAAATCAATTCTCGGCCAGTTCTACTCAAAATTTTAAATTAGAAAAATAATTTTTTTATTTTTAATTCAAAATTTTAAAAAAACATGTCAAAATTTGGCTTTGAACCTGCGCATTCCCATTCCTAATTGGCAACATTAACCCCCGAGTTCGAGTTGAAGGCCCTTAACTCTAGGTTTAACCCACAAGCGAATTACAAAGACAACAACTTGCATAACACCGATTATTATTCAACAAGTTAAAAGCATTTGAGTTAGGGTTTCATACTTCCTTCCGCAATTGTCAGAGACGACTCCCCAAGAATACGCACCCAACAGCATACCGGCAAAGACGATGCTGGTGATGAGACTCTCTTGGCTCGAAGACAAATTCCACTCCGCCTGAACCGGCGCTCCGATAAAAGAGAGCAGCATCAACTCCATGGCTTCGGCCGCGTACCCAACCCCCGAATAGGCCAGGGCTAGGGCTTGGAATTTCCCAAACCCCATCGACCCCAACGCATCGTCCACCGTGTACGACTCGCCCCCATCGCCCATCGGATTAAACGGCTAAATTGACGAGGAGTCTCTTGTTTCGGATAATAAAAAGGAAGTCTTGTTACATTTCTTTGCTTTGAGAGAGAGAGAGAGAGAGAGAGAGAGTGTGTGTGTGTCTTCGATGAAGATGGTGATGATTGATGCTTTCGTTATCAATTCAGTTGCCTTGCCGTGTCGCTCGGTTCGCGGGAGTTGGTAACGGGAAGCAAGCAGCTGAGTGACGCGTGGGCCACGGCGCTGGTTGCTACTCTAGCGGCTAGAGCTGCTCGGGTTTGATTGGCCGTGCATAGAGGCGACAATAGATGCCGCTAAATTTTAGTTTTTTATATACAAAATTTAAAATTAAAAATAAAAAATTATTTTTTTTAATTTAAATTTTTATACAAGAGGAGTCAAAATTTAGTCATATTATTATGAACGTGCGATCGTTAGATTTTTTCCTAAAACTTGAAAACAAATACTGTCAGTCTATCGTAACGAAAACTAGACATAGTCTTAGCGACAAGCTCCATAAGCCGTTTAAAAAAGAAAAAGAAAATCCTATTAAACGACCTTAGCCTCCATTCTAGTATTCTCACTAGCCACATATTATCTTTTCTTCACGTGTGATTAATATGAACTTAGAAAGGAAGGTAACTACATAGTAGACAAGTATCATGAAAATCCAAATGACAAACAAAACTAATAACATGCTTAAATAAAGTCAGAAATTATCCTTAAATACAATTCGGTATCTTAAATAAAGCCACATGTTATTCTCACTAGCCACATATTATCTTCGTTTACGTGTGATTAATATGAACTTAGAAAGGAAACTAAACAATAGACAAGCATCATGAAGCACCGAATGACAAACAAGACTGATAAGATGCTTAAATAAAGCCAGAATAAGATACTTAAATAAAGTCAGAAATTATCCTTAAATACAATTCGATATCTAGAAATTCTCTCCATTATTTATATAAGAGCGTCGCATAACTCCTGAATTTCTGCATCCAAGACTGAATGCCAACAACCGGAATACCAACAACACCAATCAATACTCCATTATCATTTCTCACGACAAACCTAGCTCCCGCCTTCTTACCTTACACAGATCCATCAAGATTGAGAAGTTTTATCGACTTATCATGTTCATTGAAAATATTTATAAATCAGTTACAGATACACAAAAAGAGTATATGAATTTCCAATCCGAAATGAGATAATGCATACGATTTCAGAGTCGTCATCTTTTGAATAGCAGATATATAGTGCTCTTCATTTTTTTCTACTACTACCAATAAAGCTATCATATAGTCTTCGGACAAAAGGGTGAATGACACGTTGCAGGGTGATATAATTTTAGCAACTACAATAAATTGCTAATAATGTTTGATTTGTTGGACATATGAGTCTAATTCAGAGGGCGACTTGTTAGATTTACTTTTCACTTTAGCAGATTTATCTTCCACTTGCCAGTTACACCTTCACCGCGTTGTTTCAGACTTGATGCGCGAGCGAAAGTTTCTTGACTAGCTACATGGCCCGATTAAGACGCTTTGTGTGAGGATGCTGATAACTTCAACCCTGATATATTTGTCATTTCTTATCTCTGCACTCATCGAGAATGAATACTTTAAAATCAGCAAGAATTCGTAGTGATAATTAAGGCCAGGTAAGATAGAGTTTGAATCTATTTTAGAATTTACATATAGTTTTGATTTCTGTTATGATTTAGATAGAGTTTTAATTTTATCATTATTATTAGGGTTTTTCTTAGATTGCAGATAAAATTTTGATTGTACCATTATTGTTAGATTTTTTTAATTTTAGATAGAGGTTTTATTTTATCATTATTATTAGAAATTTTCTATAAATAGGCCATGTAAGTAGGAATTGAAAGAAAAGATATTGAATTTTAATTTTAGCATGTGTTTTACTTTAGTTGAAATCTTTTCTTCAAGGATTCATTTAGAGTGGGTATAAATTCATCAGGACAATAAGGTCTAAACCTGTTTGTTCTTCTCCAAATCGACAAAATCCCTCATCTCCTCTATACAAAAAAAAAAAAAAAAATACTAATTTAACTTATGTGTTGTATCAGATCATCAATGAGAATCGATGAGCGGGGCGGTGGGGGCATCGATGAGGTGCTAGGGTTTGGTTTTGGAAAAGGAGGGGTGACTTTGAAAAAAAAAAAAAAAGAGTATTTTGGGGATGCCTTTAAAATTTCCCATTCCAGAGCATCATGTTGAATTTGGAGCATAACCTGACGTTGCATTGTGGCCCAAGTATCAACAATATTTTGTTGCCGATGTCAAAAGAAAATGTTCTTTTTTGGATTTTGGAGATCGGCAGCTAGCCTAGCAAAGCACATAACATGAACATTGTTAAAAATAATAATAATAAGAAGAAAATGAAAATGAAAAGTGCTCGTCAGATAAAAGAAGACACAATATGTATTCGGGAGATTGATGATACACTTGTCTTACAACTATTCCAATTCCTTGCCGAGTTTCTAAGGATTTGAGAGCTTAGCATTTTACTTATCTGCGAGTTCATTAATAAGTCTGAATCTCCTATTAATTTATTGTAACGGCCACTTTTCATTGTGTTCATTTCACTTCAAAAAAAAAAAAAAAAAAAAAAAAAAATTATTATTAAACTGAATTAAAATTTAGAAATCTGAAAAAAATAAATAAATAAATAATAATTTAAATATAAAATATAAATAATGGGGTTGTTGGAGGGAAATCTAAACAGTTGGAAGGATATCAATCTTATCCGAAAAAGATTCGTTTGTTGGATCTCAACCAAATAGGTTATATCCTAACCTAAAGATAAATAAGGATCTAAAATCCGTTCTCACCTCTCTTCTATTATGGAACGCTGGAAATCTCAGGACGTACGGGAAGAGGAAGAGGAACGCAGGTCAGAAAAGAAAAGGGAAGGGGGAGGCGACTCAATTAAAGGTGAGTTTTTAAACTCACTTAACATGCTATGCTTCCTATTTTATTTAGATGCATAGATATTAAATCGAAAATAGTCCTCCAATATTTGTAAAAAAATTGTTTATGAATTTTGTGAAAAAATAAAAGGAAGAAGTTATAATTACCTCGCTGCTATGTTTACTATTTACTATGCTGCTATGTTTACTATGCTGTGAACTAATGTTTACTAGTCCTCTAATATTTCTATGCTGCTATGTTGACTTAATTACTTAGTTAGCTGTTTAATCAAATTATAATTTGATTAATAATTTATAAATGATAACAAATTATTGGCTTCATTTGTTTATGCTCCTTCTTCTCCTTCTTCTTCTCCTTCTACTTCCGCGTCTACTGCTGTTTCATTTCCTTCTCCCCCTTCTTCTTTTCCGCTCCCGCATCTTCGTGTGCTTCTTCCGCAAAAGCTTCCGCATGTGCTTCTTCCGCAAAAGCTTCCGCAAGTGCTTCTTCCGCAAAAGCTTCCGCATGTGCTTCTTCCGCAAAAGCTTCCGCAAGTGCTTCTTCCGCAAAAGCGTCCGCATCTTCCTTGTGCTCCTTCTTCGGCTCCGCTTCCGCATCTTCCTCTTCTTCTTCTTCGGCTTCCACTTCCGCACCCTCTTGTGCTTCTTCTTCCGTCTCCACTTCCGCACCTGCTTGTGTTTCTTCATCTCCTTCTCCTTCTTCTTCCAGCTCCGCTTCCGCATCTGCTTGTCCTTCTTCGGCTCCGTTCCGCATCTTCTTGTGCTCCTTCTTCGGCTCCGCTTCCGCATCTTCCTCTTCTTCTTCGGCTTCCACTTCCGCACCCTCTTGTGCTTCTTCTTCCGTCTCCACTTCCGCACCTGCTTGTGTTTCTTCATCTCCTTCTCCTTCTTCTTCCAGCTCCGCTTCCGCATCTGCTTGTCCTTCTTCGCTCCGTTCCGCATCTTCTTGTGCTCCTTCTTCGGCTCCGCTTCCGCATCTTCCTCTTCTTCTTCGGCTTCCACTTCCGCACCTGCTTGTGTTTCTTCTTCTCCTTCTCCTTCTTTTCCTTTCTGCTTCTGCGCCTGCTGCTGCTTCTCTTCTCCTTTCCCTGTTTGGCTGCAGTTTCGAGGAAACTTAGGAAATTCTAAGTGCGCACCCATTTCACTAGTGAACACCATTTCCCCTATGTTGTAGACCACTTTACTATCTAGTATATGGTGCACATTTAGACTACCTGCAAAGTTGCAGGCAACTTTTAAGAAATTCTAAGTGCGCACCCATTTCACTAGTGAACACCATTTCCCCTATGATGTAAACCACTTTACCATATAGTATGTGGGCGCATTTAGTACTATCCCGATTTCTTTTTACATGTAACTACTATTGATATCTGAACCCACAGACATGTTATTTTGAGAGCGATTAAATAAAATCCACACGTTTATATTTTTTTTTTTCTGAAATATGCATATAATTCAGAAAGTTATGTTATAAGTTTTAATTCAAATTTTTATTATATATTGAAAGGAAAAGAAAAATAACACTGATATGAAGTAAGATAAGACACTGTTTAAATGCAAACTGCTACTGTGTATGATTGGTGATAGATAATTAACCACTGTAATGTTATACTGTTCCTCAGATGTCACTGTTATTGTTATTGTTATTGTATCCTGAACTTAATTATTATCACCAATCTACATACTGAATTGAAATTTCTGAAAATCACCAATTGATACTAAAATTTGACAGTTAATACCGAACCTGATATACACTGGGGATTTGGGGAAAATTTAGGTTCATATGAATTAGACGACTGAACGTAACTGTACTGTGTCACTGTTTCCCACTTGTGGGAGGATCGGGATAGGCTCCGATCAACTTATTGCGTCACTGTTTCCCATTGTTGGGAGGATCGGGATAGGCTCCGATCAACTTACTGTTCCGTTTTCCCGGGGGTAGACGGGGATACGTTCAGACCAGCTATATTCATATTTCCTGAATTTTCAAATACCATAACTAAAAGACATTAACTGTAAAAATTTAAAAGATATCGATTAAAATAATAGTAATGATAAGCATAAATACGTAAAACCTTCTGTCCTTCATTTGCATGATTGTTCCTGACATTGAGATATTATTATTCATTATTTTTTTGTTGTTCTTTATTATTTAATATTGGATCGCTTTGCTGACGATCCTGGTTATGCATGACCAGATGCAGACCTCTATCAAGAGGTAGATCCACCAGTGGCAGGACAGGATATGTTGTACTTCCAGGAACAAGCAGATCTGCAGGAGTGATTACTTCCTTTTGTTAGCCGCTTTCTTTTTAGAGAAATGTAATAAGTGCACATGGTGCTATAATTAGTTTCATATGAGACAGTCCTTTTCTTTCCAGAAAGAATTTATCTATGGAGACATTTGTTAATTTTAATTGGAGGAAATTTATTATCGCTTTGTTTTGATAAAGAGAAATCTCATTTAGTTTCTGCATGTTATTCATATTAAATTATAAATGGTGACTGTAATATTTTGTTTGAGGCTCGTCGAGTTATCATTCGACGCCGAACGTTCCAGCTTTTCACACTACGGGAAGTGGGGCGTTACATTTATAATAGGTGTAGCACGGTCATGGTGCCTCGAGTCCATAAATGGACTTGGTAGGTTATGCTAGGATGTGTGATGACAAGTTCCTTCGTGTATTGTCGAGGCATCCCGTTTGATATAGGGCTATAGAATAATCTTTAGATTATTTGGTCTTGTTTTACCCTTTCTCTAAGGAGATCCTTCGAGATGAAGCCTATGGCGATTTTGGATCGGCAAGAGAAGATATTGAAGAACCCCCTTCTCCAAGTTACTTGGGGGGAAATTCTATTTGCACCCTGCTATTTACTCTTCACACCCTGGTTACTCTTTGCACCCGACTTTCATTTTGAAATATGAGCAATTTACTCTCGACGCACAAATTATTTTCCAATTTTGCCCTTCACTCCCTTTGACCACCTTCGGCAGAATTTTCCCTTTGGCCTCCTCGGCATCCTGGCCGAGTCCTCCAAGCTCGTCGCCGGCGTCCGCCACCATCGCCTCTTCGGCCAGATCACCGCCTCCCTCATCCTCCCCCTCTCCCTCCTCTTCCTCGCCCACGTCCACATCTCCTACCTCCTCTTCTCTCACATCGACGCCGACACCGCCGCCCTCGACCGCGCCCCTCCCGACTCCCCCTCCGAGTCCCGCCTCCTCTCCCTCCTCCCCTCCAGGTGGGCCCTCTTCATCCTCTACAAGACGATCTACCTTCTCTTCCTCCTCGTCTTCGCCCTCCTCTCCACCTCCGTTGTCATCTACACCGTCGCCTCCATCTTCACTACAGCCCATCCGAGTCGAACTCGAGCTCTATGAGCGACCGAGGGATTTTGCCGCGCAGAACAGTCTCCACTGCTGCCTCGCACGCGCCCCAATTGCCGCTCCACAGCAGCCCCACTGCTCCTGTGATCGGACTCACTGTGCGGCCGCATGCTTCGTAAAGCAAAGATCGAAAACAAAGCTGGAAAAAAAAAATAGTTTGCTTTATTTTGACAATATAGACTTTCTAGCGTCTGGTTAAAAAAAGGCAAAATATAATAATTGAAATACCAGGACCCTGCAGCCGCTGCAACTCATGATTCTTCGTTTGTTCTCGTAGAGAAAACAAAGGGGAGGGCGAGGGCAAGGCAAGGAGAGGGTTTGTTGAGGGAGCTAGCTAGGGCGGTGATGGTATCTTCGGAGAGAGAGGCAGTGTTGGCCACGAAGTGGGAGGGAGAGCTGGGCGGTAGTGGAGGTGGGTGGAGGAGTGGGTGCGTTTGCGGCGGTGCATGAGATTTTTAATAAGTTTTATATTAAGATTTATAAGGGTAATTTAGTCCAAAAAAATAATGGTAAATTTACAATTACTTGTAAATTTTAAAACAGTGTCAAGAGTAATTTTCAGTGTGCAAATAGAATTTCCCTTACTTGGGTAAGTATTCATTGGGAGATGCTACTTGGAAGCGTGAAGAGGGTACTCGAAAGTGATACTTGTTTCTCATCACCAAATTATGCATAATACCTCTCGCCCTCGACTTTATTTTAAATTTTTCGATGATGAAATTTTCTTTAAGCTGGTTAGATTATAATCCCCTACCTAAAATATAATTTATTTATTTCTTTTATGTATTATTATAATATTGGAATTTAAATTTTATGATCAATTAATTAATATGCTGACATATTTCCCTATGGACCCAAAAAACAAAGTAATTAAATTAAGTTGATTATAATTTTTTAGGGTATTGTGATTTGAAATTTAACGCACCTTAATAAATCTTACCCTATGTAATAAATCTTTGCCTAACTATTTGGATACTTTTCAAAACCACCGTGTGTAAAAAGTAAAAGGAAAGCTTTTAGAGAAGAAAGAACAAGAGAGACAGGAGAAGAGAGGAGATGGGGAAAGGAGATCCACGATCTACTATTCAATTTCGAAAGAGTTAGATCACCAATGCAAGTACTCTTCTCGTCCTCCTCCTTTTCCTGGTTTCTTTCCCTTGGATCCATACAATAATTTTTGAAGCAAACATGAGTATTAATCTATCTCTTCAATTATCTAGATACGTATAAAAAAAGGGAAATTCTATCTGCGCACTGTATTTTACTCTTGGCATCCTTGATATTCTTTACACCAAACTCCTATTTTGAAATAATATCATTTTACTCTCTGCACCCAATTTTTTTTTCCAAAATACCCCTCAGCAAATATTTTGGTCGGGTATTAATACCCGACCAAGAAACATGCTGGTCGGGTATTAAAATCCGACCAGCAAGCGAAATCTTCCCCATAAAAGAAAACTAATTAATGGTAAATTTCAAACAAATATGTATAAAACCTAAAAAAAAATTCAAATTGTATCTTAGATTTGTTCTCTCACACAAATTTCATATTGGAATTTTCCATTTGTATATGAAAACTAAAACTCAAATTCCAAATCCAAATTTCATTTGTCACGGTGAAATCAAAGAATTTAAAATTCTTTTAATCTTTTCAGGAACGTTAATGTAAAAAATTTTAAGAGGTCAAGAAATCAAATTGATGATTTTGTAGGAGATGTATTTTTATTAAATACAAAAAAAAAAATTATTTAGAGTTTAGAGAGAAAATAGAGAGGAAGACGATGAGTCGTAGTTCCAAATTTTAAGAAGTTTTAGTTTATAATTTATAAGGGTAATTTAGTCCAAAAAAATAATGGCAAACTTATAATTATTTATAAATTTTAAAACCGTGCATCAAGAATAAAATGCCGGGTGCAAATAGAATTTCCCATAAAAAAAAATCCTCATTTTCTACCCATTGTTCTTTTGAATGATTAGATCCAAACTTAGTATGGCATTAATTTTATATCTTTTAATTAAAGATATGATTGTTTAGAAATATCACGTTTTTGTGTGTTGACATAATTGAAACTTGTTTCCTTTTTCTTGATTAAGTATTTCTTATGACATTAAAAACCCTTTTTTTTTTATTGATCTCACCCACACAGAAAAAATTGATTTAGCATTTGAAATATTAGAAACCATAACAACCCTAATCCTTAAGCCCCTATATCGGTTTATTCTGTATTATCCATATTAGAATGGGAGTCTGAACACTGATATGGGTGAATACTAAGTAAATTGAGTTATATTTTTTCTTCTGGTCTTCAATTTTAAATTCCGTAGAGTAGGAATATCTTATTTTATTATTTTGTATTTTTTTCATATTTTTCTTGAATTATTTCGGATCGACCGATTTTCGGACAAATGTACAATTAAATTAATCAGATAAAATCTACAGTTTCAATTTTAACATTTTCCCCATCTTATATCTATCTTCAGCAACCTAATATTTTTATTTGACCAATTTTCGATACAAGTTGACTAAATGACAAACTTGTGATTTAAATAAAATTTACTGGTTTTTAACATAACAACATACTCATTTTTTAGTAATTGTTTGATCTCTTAAATAAATTCAGAAATATCTGAGAAAAATAAAACTTCTTTCTCTGGTGTTCCTCTCCATTTTCTCTTCAGACCTCCAGCTCTAATTTTTTCTCTAATTCTCTTAAATAAATCGTCAAATATTCAGCCTAATAGTGGACTGAAAATCCATTAATTGACTAAATGAATATTGTTTTTGAGCTTAACCTTTTCAAATAAACTCTAATCTTCTCCACCAATATGAAAAAACTTTGTTCAGCATATGACCTTGTTCCTTAGAGTGATTTTTGGTGAATTTCTCCACTTTTGAAGGGTAAACGTATGAATATCGATTCTTTTCCAACTTTGGTTCAAGAAGAGAAAGAATACACTCTTAAATCCTCTAAACTTGTGATATCTTGATGTAATCTCCTCAAATATAGTATCAAATATATTATTAATCCAATTTTAATATTATATATGCTCAAATTTATATTTATTTTGAGTTTCATTACATGTGTCACACCATGCATGTTATATGTATACAAAACATATTGTTATTTAGATCTTCAACTCTAATTCTTTCTTCAATTCTTTCAAATAAATCATCAAATATTCAACCTAAGAGTAGATTGAAAATCCATTAGTCGACTAAATGAATATTATTCTTGAGTTTAACATTTTCAAATAAGCTCCAATCTTCTCTACCAATATGGAAAAACATTATTTAGCATATGTCCTTGTTCCATAGAATGATTTTTGAAAAATTTCTCCACTTTTGAAGAGTAAATATATGAATATCGATTCTTTTCCAATTTTGGTTCAAGAAGAGGAAAGAATACACTCTTAAATCCTCTAAACTTGTGATATCTTGATGTAATATTCTCAAATATAGTATCAAATATATTATTAATTCAATTTTACTATTATGTATGCTCAAATTTATATTTATGTTGAGTTTCATTACATGTATCACACCACGCATGTTATATGTGTGCAAAACGTATTGCTGTATAGATATACGCGATAGTCCATCTTCGAACTGCTAAAATTTTACATCTTAATTTCAATTGACCTTATTCTAGTGTCATTAGAAAGATAATTTACTAAACTATAATTCTTATTAATACAATGGATCCTAATTTTGCCATTTTGTTAACCAAAAATAATTTGAAAGTTTATCAATTGTTGTTACACCAAGTAAGTAGTTATGTAGTAACAAGTTCATAGTAAAATGACTATAATTTTTGTTTTACAACTCCAATTGAGCTCATTCAAGTTTCATCAGGAAGATAATTGAATTATCTAGAAGTAGATTTTAAGTTCTAAATTTGATTATATCTTAGTCGAAAATAATTTAGAAGTCTCAGCTATACTAGGTCTATAGCAGTGCAACATATTTATAGTAAAACAAGCATAACTTTTGTTATAGAACTTCAATTATACTCATTTAAAATTCATTGGAAAGATAATTGAGTTTTCTGTAATTGTATAAATTTTTAGCCTTTAATTCCATATTTCCCTAGATAAATATGATGTGGAAATCTGCAGCACGGGCACGGATGTCATGTTCATGCATAAGACACTTAATTTATGATATGACATATACACATATTTAATCACTTATATTATTACCTATCATAACTCGTGCTTACGTATACATGCCATATTTGTGCATATACCTCTTAATTTAAGATATGATATGCATGCGCACATATTTAATTATGTATGTTATTACGTGTACATGTTATTCTTTCTTGAAAATGATACTTTATGCACGTGAATATGCTTTGTAACTATTACATTTGTTAGTATTACTCTTTTACTTGCCAGTATTGTCTTGCATATCGTTTTATTTTTACCTAACTATTGATACATGCACCCTTATTACATATGATATCTTGATACATTGATACTTAGCATTTACTACATTGTGGGTATAGGAGAAATGAATAATATAATGAAATGTTGTATGTGATATATCCATCGATTTGTATACTAGTACTATTGGCTCTATGTTTGTTTAGCGGCGTCATCTAGCTCGTGTAGAAACCGACATCTGAAGCAATAATTATGGATATACACGGGATATCCAGTATCTGTTTGCTTAGCGACAACCATCTAGCCCGTATGAGAACTGGTACATGAAGTCGTGGTCTAGCCCGTGAGAGTATGCACGGACACGTAAATATTCCTATCATTCAGTTCTAAATTAATAGAATAGAAAGTGCATTCGTTTGCCTAATCATATCATATTATGCATATCATATATTACATGATTCATGTTATATTTTGCATACCATGCTGCTTAATAATATAGTTCGATCATGTTATACTACATATATTAATTGCTTTATGATTCATGTTATATTATGCATACCATGTACCATAAAATGCTTGTTATATTTGTCATACCTTATTACTTGATCACGTTATACTACATATACCAGGTACGTAATGATTCATATTATATTTAGTATACTTTAAGATTCATACGTATACATCTTTTATATTGTTTCATACCAACATGTCACATATACATTTTTATATGGTTCATATAAAATTGCACTAGTTTCCGTTTGTATTTTTGTTTGGCTTTTGACGCTTGCAATTATCACCTCAAGTCTACCAGCCGAGACAGAGGCAACAAAGGGGGAGGACCCACCCCTTGAGAATCCATATTTTCAGGAATAGGTCGAGCGTCAGTAGCTAGCTTCTTATAGGATCCTCATTCTTTTTGTGTATATTTCAATTTTGTTTGTATTTGCAAATATATATATATATATATATATATATATATATATATATATATATATATATTATATATATATATATATATATATATATATATATATATATATATATATATATATATATATATATATCTTACTTTCTAATTCTGTCCGTGGTATCCGGATACACTTGTATATATTTAGTACTTATATTGCTATGTTCTGATACTGTGCTTGACCTGCATTAGCAATATTTTGATGTACATATTGCTTAAATTTTTATATATCTATTTTTGGATATTGTTATATTTATACTTGTGATGTTGTACCAGATGAATCAGATTTGTGATATATATATATATATATATATATATATATATATATATATATATATATATATATATATATATATATATATATATATATCTCATATTTGCACACTTTCATATCTCTTACCTGTGTTTGTATATATGAGAGTGGTGTACCTAAGGCGACGTCGTAGAGGAGTTACTTATGGAAGCGCCTAAATTCTTATCATAGAGAGTATATATGAATGATTCGAACCGTTAATTGTAATTTCTATGTCCTCAATAGATGACATATAAAAAAATCATGCAATTTAAACACTTTTTTATTATCGATCAAGAAGTTTTATTTTTATTATCGAAAACTTATTTTTATTTGTTCTATTGTTAAAAAAACTGTTCATTTTGTTCATATCTAATATACAGTCAAAATGTACCTAAAATGCATGATTTTTATATACCATCGTTTTTTAACATAGAAATCACAATTAACAGTTTGGATCTTCGATAAATACTATTTATGTTGAGATTTATGGTGTTTCCATAGACAGATTTCCTAAATCGTCATCATCTTAAGATACACTTTTTCCTATATATACACACACACACTCGGCATTGATGATCCCAAAAAGGAGAAAAAACGACATACTAACCTATTTCAGTTGGCAAAGAGGTGCAGTCGAAAATGTTGTCGGCAACACCTAACAACTGCTGCTCTTGGGCACTCGTTGCAGAGGACCACTGTCAATAACGATCTGTTTGTATCAATGTATTATTGTGCATTATATATATATATATATATATATATATATATATATATATATATATATATATATATATATATATATATATATATATATATATATATATTTTTTTTTTTTTTTCCTACGACGAACTTCTTACTTACTCACCAAATTATAATTATGTCATTATATATTCATTCCTTTAATAATTTCATATGACAAATTGTCAAATGGTTATGTTCATTAATAAAAAATTAATTTACGGGATTCAAGGAGAAACTAAACAAAGAAACTATATATATGTTTTTGGGAGTTGCACTATAATGCGGTTGCAACCGATTTAAGAAACCTAACTTAGGAGTTTTTAGATGACTACTGGGTCATCATATTTATGGACCATGCTCCTGGAGCTTTATAATCATATTACATTATTCTTAAGTAGCTTGCGGTATGTCTTGTGGTAGTATTAGGAATAAAAACCGATATCAGTTATGCACATGATACTCGTAAGGCATGCGGCACATTTTTCTAGATAGTTCCAATTAATTTACAATAAATATCAATGCAATAAAGCTTATTTTATGTGCATGCTTAGTTCCTTATTACTACTATGTTTTATTCTAGTGCATTCATGACATGTTTATATTACCGCATATTTGATTATCACTATTTTCAATATAAGTGCAACGTAAGCAATGATCTTCACCATAAAAGATATAGTTTTTATAATGCTCCTATGTATTTCCTATTTCATACGCACACACACATCAAATGTCATCATTCCCTTTCCTTATAGCACTTGCAAGTTTGTTCTAACGATACTGGTTTAATATGCCCAAGTTGATTTGCAGGTAATCGGCGAAAGAAATCCTTTGAACTTAGACGTATATGCTGTGGAAGACGAAGGAGCTCACTAAATGCTTCCAATTGCTACAATGTAATGGGAGGATTTCCTCATTGATTCAAAAAACATGGCATTATCTATTCTTACCCTTATTTTGTTTTAGACTTTGATTTAGATTGTAATAAATTTTGAATTATCTCATTGAAATAAAGAATTATTTAGTTGACATATGTTATCTTTTTCCATTTATGTGTGCACGTGGTGATATGACAATAATATATATTTGCTTATATATATTTTAGGATTTGCATATTTATTTTTAATATATTACCAAATACTAACAGTATGTTGGAATGTGTCCTTAATTATCTGGGTTGTGCCTTTTTTATTTGGGGTGTGCTTTGGTAATTTCCCAACCCTCGGGCATCTCACCACTGCCTGGGCCTAAAAGTATAGCCCGTTACGAAAGCCCAACTAAGGTATTGAGGATCCATACGGGACTCGAACAAGGAAGAAGGTTCTAGAGGGCCCGCGATCGCATCAACCCATTTAAGCCTCTTCGGCCTCTCAACGCGAGGTCAACCCAAACCGCCGCGCAGAAAGAGGGTCGCCATTTTGTTTCGCTCCCTCGTACCCCTCCCCCAAACTTGTCGGAGACCCTCAAATTCGATCCCCACATTTCAATTTCTAGGGTTTCTTAAGGATTGTATCTAGATTGGATCGATGGCGACGGAGGCCGGCGAGGTGGTGGAGAAGCAGTCGTCGTACACGTATTGGGTGAGGGAGACGAGGGAGGACGCCGCCCCGCTGCCGGTGCCCAAGAAGCTCACGGCGGAGGACATCTCCAAGCAGTCGCAGGCCAACACCAATCCTCTCGGATCGGTTTGGAATCAGGTCCGGTTCCTCAACTCGAATCTCTCGCAAAGATTTGAACTTTGTGTAATCTTGGGCTGTCATTGATAAATTTTGTGCCATTTTGGAGATATTCTAGCCTTATGATAACTATCGAACTCAATTAGGATTGTTGTAATTGTTTGTGGTCTTCTACGAAAATCTTTTGGTGGATGTCGCTTGTTATAGCAATTAAATGGTGCAATGCCATTAGTTATGGATTGCTTTCTAGAGATATCAAGTGTAGTTATGCTTAAGCAATGTGTGTCGAAGTTACATTTTGTTTTCACAAGTCATCTATGGCTTCTTACAGTCTTACTGGATGATGTTGCTCTTCCTCTATATTGAGTTTTGTATTATTATGTTGTCCTTGTGATATGTATTTGCTAGTAGAATTCGAATTTCGGGCAGACGTGGTTCACTATTTCTTTCATCACCAATTGAAAATGGAAGCAAAGAATAATGCGTTATTCTTTACACTATGCCCTTATATTATCAACATGCTCGATATAATACCTATCTTATCTTTTTGTTGTATTCTACTAAACATAATGAGCACTCATCTTGCATGTTAGCCCTTATCTTGCTTATCTTTCATGGCTAGTCACGTGAAATATGTTACCTGTTAACATCTTGTTTAATCATTGTTACCACTGGGAAGTTGCTGGTTAATTAAGTAATAAGACAGTTAGTTTTCATATGTGTATTTATGCACTCTTTTTTTTTTCCTTTTAAATTTGATTTTCTCACATTACTGACATTTTCTTTTGTAGTGATAATCAATATTTAAAATAGCGATAATGGTAACGTAATGTTTTGCCTCTGTTAGGTTATGTCACATATAGCGTAACGCATAACGTGGGTTATGCAATTGTCTATTTATTTAATTAAAAAAATATAAAACTGTATAAAATAATTTTTATAAATTGAAAAATAAATTTAAAATTTCTAAAAATATATACAATCTTTTTATAGTACATAATCTATCATAATTTTATATTAAATTTTATAATAATTTTTATATTTTTCATAAATTATATTAAGTCTGCAGCCGTAATTTTAGTCAACATCTAAACAAGAAAACAAGATTTCAATTTTTTTAATTTCAATTTAGTTATTATCATTGTTGTAATTTATATTTTGTAATATTTAATTTATTTTATTTGTAATTGTTGATTTCAGTTCAGTTAAAAATTCAATAGAATCAACAAATAAGATATTTTAGTAACCGAAGAGGTATTACAACAAGTGAATAAGGAAACAATCACAAATTAGTAAGTTAGCGATTCCATAAGCAATCAAATAAGCCAACAACTAATCAGATATGAAAATTTAAGCAATTCGCTAATAATTAAAATAATAATCAACAACAATATATAATTACTAAGAAAATAATTGTAAATAACATAAAATAACGTAATCTAATGTAACATTACGTAATATAACGTAAAATAACATTAAAAATGTACTGTTATGGTGCAGTGAGTTATTTTGATGAAGTTCTGTTGGTTTTCATAACGCAACACAACGGATTTCATAATGCATTATTTTCAACATTGTTGATAATATAAGACTATTATTTTGCCTATATTAGTCATTGTCTGGTTATAAAGAGTGATAAAGTTGTCATTGATTGATGTATAGTGTCCATCATACTTCGCACCTAAACTTTGTTTGTTCTTGTTGTCTTTGTACTTTTTGCATTTTTTTCTCCTAGTGATGCTGCCCTCTACTACATTTCAGTCAGCTTCTAGGCACAATTGCAATTTACATACTTCCACGAGCCTATTGTGGTAGTGAACGAAAAATGCGTAATTTTCCTGTTCTTGCATATGTTTTTCGGAGGTTCTCTACCAAGAGTTCGTATACACGTTAACCTGTTACTTTCTGTAATAATATTAGCATATTTTCTAAATTATCTGTTGAAAGGATTGCTTGGTACTTAGCTTGTCATTTTGCTCATAATATAGCACTCTCTTTTAAGCGACATACATGCTAAGAAGCCTCACCGTGATGTCACGATGATTTAAATTTTGGGCAAGAATTATTTTACTTAGAATCTACTTCCTCTGCAACCATCTTGCTTTAGGGGTTTAGAGTCAAGAGTTTTGGTTGACTTGAAAATTGTTAGTACATAACGACGGGTCTTGTGGTATTGCACAAAAAAGGATAAAGTTCTTGAGATCCAGTCAACTCAAGCACAACAGATAGGAGACTAGACTTTATCGTTATCCATTTCCATGTACATGTCTACAATGGTATCACAATGTTCTTTTGCTTGAAATTACCAAAGTTTATACTATGGATCTCTCTAACCAGGAAATTGTATTTCTACAAAAGCAGATACATCCATTGGGTTAAGAAGCAACTAGTAAGCATCAAATTTGTGAAATCATTTTCCAATTTTCACAAAATTTTGGAAGGTCATTACCCAATTAGGCATGCGTATTGTAGCATGCTAATTGGTGCTAACATGATAGGCAGAAAACTTAAGAGTATTTTCTACAAAAGCAGAATACATTCATTGGGTTAAGAAGCAACTAGTAAGCATCAAATTTGTGAAATCATTTTGCAATTTTCATGAAATTTTGGAGGTCATTACCCAATTAGGCATGCGTATTGTAGCATGCTAATTGGTGCTAACATGATAAGCAGAAAACTTGAGAGTATTTTAAGTGAATTTCCTCAACATCCCTTCCCAACAGAGAACGACACCCCCTCTCCGCCCGTCCTGCGACACCATAACATCCTGAAAGAACCTACATGTGCAGAGAAGTAATAGAAGAAATGGGTCCCTTCCATATAAAATCAGGCTATATCCTCTCTATTCAAGATGGAGAGAAACTAGTGTCATGTGTCTGCAGTTCGGCTGGCTTTGCACTGTTATGGATGCCGTACTTGTAAGCAAGCAAAAGAGATATATTCCGATTCTAGAGATTAAAATTCAATGAATGATAACCGGTCCTACCATAGAAAAAGAAAAACTAAAACCTAGTTCTTAACAAACAAAATCTTGTACATCCTTGACATGCAACATGAAGGGAGACCTCATCATGAAAAATAGCAGCATTATGCTCCTTAATCCTTTTTCACTTGAAACAGTCAGACATCATGTTACTTTAATTGTCTTTTCAGCTAGCACTCAGCTCCCTAGACTTTCTAAGATGATTTATTTCATATTAAGATGTTATCAATTTCAGCTAGATTACACTACTTTCACATTACAAAATCTCAAAGAAAATATATAAATTGTAATAACACATGAAGAAGTGTCGGACATGAGTAGGTTTAATTTGGAGATTCATGTGAAAGATGCTTTCAGTAGTTGCACATACTAATTGCATTTTGATTTGTCAACCAAACTCATTAGGTTGTCAGAAATTATGATTTTCGAACATGGATTTGTAATCCATTTTTCTTTTATGTAGGCTTGGTCACTGCTTATAAAGTTGATTGTGGTTCTACTGAACCATGTTAACGTCTTCCTTATCCTTTTAGTTTCTTTTATTTTTCACTTAATTTTAAGAAGTATCAGTTGAACTTTTAATGACTCGACATTTTATTTTGCAACCTTTTATGATCGTTCTTAATGACAATGGTCTGGATGTGTCTGCAGGCTGGGACGTGGGAGGAAAAGAACCTCAATACATGGGCAAGCAATAGAATCAAGGTTTGATATTAAATCTTAATAGTATTCTGTCTTTGGCATTATCATGGGTAGAAAATTAGTTGAGATTATTTTGTGCGATGTACATCTGCATGTTTTTCCATGTGGGTTGTTTTATTGCTTAAAATTGCTATGGATTCCTCTGCTATTTTTGGTCTTTGAATTGCAGGAGCTACTTAGTTCGTTGGGTACATTGGAGTTCTCTAGTGGTAATGCAAATATTGATGAAGTGTCCAAATGCTCAGGAGACGTAAGTACATCTTGACCAATCATGATTTCTCTCAAGGAAATATTTATATTTAAACTGTTCCTTTTTGTACGTGAAAATAACTATCTTATTTGTCAGTAAATGAGGAGGAAAAGTAAATTATTTTCTTTCTATTTAAAGTGTCAAATTACTTACCTAAGAAATTGCAAGAAAATAGTATCCTAGGCCTGTGCCATCAATTGTTCACAGCTTATAGTTTACAGAGTGGCTTATTACTTACCATTATATTACCATCATCATCGATGTCAAGCCCTTTCTGATTGCAACTGGGTTGGCCAATGGGTGCTACTTTGTGCTGAGAAAGCTTTGAAAAGGATTTGTATATTTTTTTTATTTGTCAGATATTAGTGGTGTTTGAGTACTGAAACCTGGACGGAAATGAACTGAGACGATAGGGCTTGTCCCCAAAACCTTGTCGAGGCAGTTAGCGATCTGAATACTATACCGGATTGGACATACAGTCTGAGTTCATGCAATCTAGTTTTCCAAGAAATTGTATTGCATATAAAGAACATGGGGCGACATTTCTCGAGACACGAGGAGCACTACAGAACAGAGGTGTCCTGTAGTCTTGTTATTGCGAAACAACACAAAATCTGATGCAGGATTTTATTTTGCAAGTCCTGGAGTATTTTTGAGTCACAGTACTGTACTCTTGTTTGTGAATGGACATGAAATCTGATGCAAGATTTTATCTTGTGAGTCAGGAGCATTTGAGGGTCATAGAAGTGACCTTGTGTTTCAACTGTTTGTGTACATAACAGAACTGCTATGAAGCTGAAAGCTATTTGTGCCTTAAAAATGGAGAATGTCGAAAAGGCTATTGACTTAGTATATTTGCTGGAGTAACTTAGGGTAAGTAACAGGGGGAAAATAGTGAGCAAATATTTGGATTAAAGGCCAAAGTGATTGGTTGTTTTCCTGCTCGAGGGTTCTGAGAAAGGAAATGAGCAGGTTTCCTGCTGGGAGGTTTTGGGGATGGAAAATAAGTTGAGACTGTGACCCTGTGAGGCAATCAATGGATAGAACTTAGAGCAGCTACGCACATTGTCAGTATGAACTACGTCTACATCCATTTCTAGCTTAAATTATTTTTTTTTACAACTTCACAAGATTGAAAGGTTTGGGCATATACTTGCTTATAAAGGGATTTAGGGGATTCAAAAAAATTATTGTCTTTTGTCTTGAGCAATATTTTAAGTAACATATTTTGACTTTTTCAGTGACTTCCTGACGGCGGACGGAAGCGATTTAGGGTTTGTGGTGGATAAATTTGGGAAGAACTTAGGGTTTTGGAGGATAAATTAGGGTTTTGGATCTCACGTCCAGGCGAATCACACACCCACTCTTTCACGAATCACTCGAGGAAAGATTTGATAAAACAAATCACATGCTCTCAAAAGAAATAATATTTTACTCTATATCAAATTAGGGTTTTACAAGCCATATATATAGAGAATTCTAAAGTAACAAAATACCAAATCTATCCAAATCTCTAATCAAATCTAATCAAATCCTAATGCAACAAGATAATACCAAATCTGACCAAATTCTAATCAAATCCTAATCAAATCTCTATCAATTCTCCCGCGCTTAGAAATATTCACCACCTGGTAAATAGTGATAAGAAGAAAGTCAAGCACGGTCAACTAAAATTGGTCAATCTTCTCGAGATCTGGCAAACCTTTCCACCGAACTAAATATAAGAAAATCGAACAGTTTAGAAGCCAAATGTATGCTATCTGACATTTCCATGGTGGCGACAATAACAATTGTAGAAGGTCTGGAGAGAAATTAAAATCTTGCGCTTCTGTAGAGAATGAAGAATTTGGAAAGTGAGCTGAAAAGTTACTGAAAACACGATCCTCATGAACATGGCAAATAAATGTTTATTTAGTTGGCTCAGACAGAAAAACTGGATCAAAAACTTTTGGATCTGTGACGGGCTCTATGATGGCTTCGGTCTCAGCTATAACATAATCACCTAAATTCTCAAAAGCTGATGTGTCGATAACTGTATTTTTCGAAGTGCACTGATATTCGTAATGCCAAAATTCTCCACAGGCTGAACACTTAATAGATGGACACTGGTGAGCAGAGTGTTCATATCCTTCATATTTAGAGCATTGTTTAAAAATAAGATGCGGTGCATACTGTGCACGAAGAAAAAATTGCAATCGTTTCTAAGATGGACGAGATTTATAATTGCTGAGGTACCAATCAGAACCTTCTCCAATCAACTTCAATTTAGCATAGTTGTATTTCTGCTCTGAAGTCAAAGGAAAATAACGGAAAAATTGTTCCAAATTGTTTTCCCAATTTTCATAACTATTAGGGTCATTATAACCATGAAAATACGGAACTGCATCATATATATCACACTCCACTTGTTTGAAATCAGGATCATTGTTGATGTATTTTTCACAAAATATAAATCCCATATTTAAAGCAAATTCAAAAAATAACAGAATTGGAATGTGTCGATTATACCAGTATTGGCATGTGGAAAGAGGAAGGGAGATGTGCTGTTTCTACGGGAGAAGGAGAGGAAGGGAGAGGTGCTGTTTCTACGCGAGAAGGAGAGGGAAAATTTATTTTTTTATTTTTTTTTCTCTCTTTCTCTCTCTGTTTTTTTTCTCTGGTCTCGTTTCCTATCTGATCTCTCTTTTTTTTTTGACTTTTTTCTTTCACTCGATTTTTTTCTCTCCTTTTTTTTTTTTTTATCTCTTTCTCTCTTCTCTTTTTTTTCTCACTCGATTTTTTTTTCTCTTTTTTTTATCTGTTTCTCTCTTCTTTTTTTTTTGCTTTTTTTTTTCAGATCTGATCTACTGTCAGATTTTCTTTTTAGTTTTTTTTCAGATTTTTTTTTCTCTCAAATCTAAAAATAAAATAAAAAAAGAAGAAGAAGATGGAGATGGATTTGGACTCTGATACCTGAAGATATAGATCTTGAGCTCTGATACCAATTTGACGGCGGACGGAATCGATTTAAAGTTTGTGGTGCATGAATTGGGGAAGAACTTAGGGTTTTGGAGGATAAATTAGGGTTTTGGATCTCATGTCCAGGCGAATCACACGCCCATTCTCTCACGAATCACTCGAGGAAAGATTTGATAAAACAAATCACATGCTCTCAAAAGAAATAATATTTCACTCTATATCAAATTAGGGTTTTACAAACCATATATATAGAGAATTATAAAGTAATAAAATACCAAATCTATCCAAATCTCTAATCAAATCTAATCAAATCCTAATGCAACAAGCTAATACCAAATCTAACCAAATTCTAATCAAATCCTAATCAAATCTCTATCACTTCCTTTGACATTTGTGCAATGCTTCTATTTATAACATTGATGTGGTAGGAAGCATTGAAGATTCGATAGTTGACTGTTATATGATTTTAAAAATGATCTCGTGCATAGAATGTTCAACCGATCTTATTCCTTAATTGTCCCACCATTTTGGCCCCTAACATGATTCTTTGATCTAGAAGGTCAGCATATGTATTATTCTTATATGACAGTTGTGATGAATCTCACTCACATAACTCTCGATTCAACATCTTTTGCTATATCAGGAAAACTGTATTTTCATCGATTGTTACATCCTAATACTGTGCATCTGTTGATATGATCTTGAGAGAATTTGCATCTGCTCTTCTGTTCATTTGATACCTAACATAATTCTTTGGTCTAGGAGGTTAGCATACATATTCTTATATGACACTTGTCATGAATCTCGCTCACATAACTCTCTTTTCAACATCTTTTGCTATATCAGGAAAACTGTATTTTCATCAATTGTTACATCCTAATTCTGTGCATCCTTTGATATGATCTGGAGAGAATTTGCATCTGCTCTTCTATTCATTATGATATCATTCTTTTCTTAGGTTGTCTGAAATAAAGAGAGAATTGGCTTTGGTCCTTGTAACCAGCACAGCATTGCAAATACTACTACTAGTATCCAGTTGAATGTCTCAAACTATCTTGGTATAATTTTATCCTGAAACTCAAATCCTACCAGCGACTCAGATTTATTTATGCTGAATTCTGGGAGGTTCATTCATCTTGAGGCAGTTTATATCATCTAATTGAGAAGCTAGTGAAGTTGCTGTTTTCAAAGATTTTTCATGTAAATTTATAATTAAAAATTGGAAGTATTTAGTTTCTACATGTCTTATGCATGCTTACTATAAATCAAGTCATGCGAGGGGATGTACTCTTTATTCAGATTGAGCTTTTCTTTTTCTATGTCTAATTGCTGCCTGTGGCAGGGTCTTATAGTTCATATATGGAAATCTTTTATTGCTAATTGTTTGAGCCTTTCTACTTGTGCAGGCATTCCTGGTCACAGTACGCAACAAAAAAAGAGTGGGATATACATATGAATTGACATTGAAATTCAAAGGTACAGTTTATACGGTGTCAACTGATTGAACAGTAGTTTTTTGTTATTTTTCCTTTCATTTGTTTGTCATCTTAATTGTGTTGGCGGTTAATGGAAACAGGGGAATGGCTAATTAAAGAGGAGAAGAAGATAAAGGGGCATTTGGATATTCCCGAATTCTCATTTGGTGAACTGGATGACTTGCAGGTACAAATTGCTACCATTATTTGTAAGCCCCACTACCCAGAAGGCAGAGAGTTGTTTGGCTGCTTGTGTTAATACGACTAGTCTTAATTGAACAATACAGTCGAATATGGTGGAATTTAAGCATAACAATTATCAAATAAACATATATTTCAAGTTCAAAATATTATAATTCTATCAAATAGAACTAGCGAAAAGCAGCTACATGAAATAACACAAACACAAATGAATACTAGTTCTGTAATTATGTTATCGACACTTATTATATTTTTAAATAAAACTTCTAGAATAAATCTAACTAATGAAACTAATTTATCGATTGAATCAGTCCTGAGGTCGCATTTGCGCCTGAAAGTAAGCGAGATCATGTTCTGTCTTATGTCGGTTCACATCTAACGTATCTTGTTTGGTCATGCATGTCCAGGGTTGTCAGAACAACGACCAATAAAACAACAGTAAAATAATATAGAAACCAATATCACAATGTTGTATAACTAAATGTAGATAAATCAATAAAAATCTTATTCAATCATTAATTGCAAATTTCTTATATTAATCTTTCAGTTAATGGTTTTTTATTATGGTATTTGGAAATTCAAACTAATGTAAACTAATGAGCCTAAATACACTCTTGTTGCACTCTGAAAAATGGTAATAGTAATATTTTCGGATCCTCAGAAAAACAGTAACAGAAAAATTATTGAGTTGCATTTGGAAAAAGAGTAATAGTAAGCATTTGGTCTAAGTGTATCTTGAACCTCCACATGTGGGAAACAGTAGCATAATTACATTCAATCCATCAAATTACATAATTCCTAGTTCCTCCAAAGTGCATTGTTCGTTCAATTCAGTTCTTTTGTTCATTTTCAGTATAATCGATGTGATAGTGATAGTCAAAGTTCAATATCAATTTTCGGTATTAGTAATATTACAGCAACTCCCTGAAGTCATCACTAATCGTGCTGTTTATCTCATTTAGTAGTTTTTGGCATCAATCAGTATCTTATCATATCATAGTATTAGTTGACTTAATCATTGGGTTCAAATACATGACAACTAATAACAACTACTAATAAATCATGTTCTGTCAATAGTTGTAATATTTCAATCATTAATCTTGATTTTACAATAGACACAATTCAGTTGTTTATAATTAAGTAAATCAGTAAATCAATATACATGTAAAACTATGACTGTGGTTTATTGTCAACGGGGCCAGGTTCACCGTTGACGACGACCCAGAGTGGTTACTGTCACAGTCGCTCACATCAATATAACTATGAGCTCATATAATCTAACAAGTAAAATCTTATATTGATATGATAATCTATTAAATCTCTACTTTTAATTAAATTCTTTGCAAGAACATCTTTTAAAATCAATTAATTTATAAGATCGAATAAAAATAGTAAATTTAAAACATATATTGCAGCAACCAGTATAATTAAAGTGAGTTTAAAAAAAAAAACTCACCTGGTCTTGGATGAAGAAAGATATAAGATGTAGCGTTGAAAAGTTTTGGAAAGTGTGATCTAAAAATCCTGGGATGTTTCTTCTTCTTCTTCTTCTTCTTCTCCTCTTTTCTCTTTTTTTTCCCTCTCTCTCTCCCTCTCTCTCTCTCCCTCTCTTCATTAAGAATAAAGGGGCTATGACTATAGGGTCTCCCCCTTTTTATGGGATTAAGAAATTCTATTTGATTTGGTTGTCTCTTAGATGATAAGTCTATTTAGGAATTTTAATGTAGGTTGAATTTGTTAATTAGATAGGATATTAATCAACTTTACAACAACAACAACAACTAAGCTTTTTATCCGAAGTATTTGGGGTAGGCTGCATGAACCAAAAAAAGAAGGGGTATTTACTGGTTTGCCCCTCAAATCTTTAAATATTATGATTTTACCCCCCAAATCTTCATATTTATAATTTTGCCCCCCAAATCTCATAAGTTACAACAATTTTGCCCCCCTCTTTAACTTTCCCTAACACAGTTAATTTTTTGACCATTTTACCCCTCATTTCCTCTTTTATTTTCCTCCTCTTCTTCTTCTCTCTTCCTCCTTTCTTCTTATTTTCTTCATTATTTCTCTTCTCTTCCTCCTCTCTTCTCCTTCTCTTTTCCTCCTCTCTTCTCATTTTCTTCATTTTTTTACTCTTTCATGTTCATGCATTTTTCTTCTCATTCTCTTCTCATTTTCCTCCTCTCTTCTTATTTTCTTCTCTTTTTTTACTTGAGATAATTGATTTGGTAAACTAGAGGAAAAATGCATGAACATGAAAGAGTAAAAAAAAAATGAAGAAAATGAGAAGAGAAGAGGAAAAGAGAAGAAGAAGAGAGAAGGAAGAGAGGAGAAATAATGAAAAAAATAAGAAGAAAGGAGAAAGAGAGAAGAAGAGGAGGAGGAAAATAAAAGAGGAAATGAGGGGTAAAATGGTCAAAAAATTAACTGTGTTAGGGAAAGTTAGATAGGGGGCAAAATTATTGTAACTTATGAGATTTGGGGGGCAAAATTATAAATATGAAGATTTGGGAGGTAAAATCATAATATTTAAAGATTTGAGGGGCAAACCAATAAATACCCCAAAAAAGAATCACGCCAGATCGATCACTTTGATAGTCCTTCTCCATTCATTTCTATTAAATAATATCTCTTCATTTAAACCTCTAGAATCCATATCTTTTTGTATCACCTTCATCCATATTTTCTTCAGTCTTCCCTTCGTTCTTTTAACTTGTCTTATATTGATAAATTCTCTTCGTCGAACTGGTGCATTTGTAGGCCTACGTTGCACATGACCAAACCATCGTAAGCGATTTTCTCGCATCTTCTCATCGATGGGAGTTACACCTATCTTAGCACGAATATCTTCATTTATCATTTTATCTCTCCTAGTGTTGCCGCATATCCAGCGGAGTATGCGCATATCTGCTACACTTATCTTCTGTGAATGTCGTTTCTTTATAGTTCAACATTCCGTACCATATAATAAAGCTGGCCTAATAGCAGTCCTATAAAATTTTTCCATCAATCTTAACGGAATGTTATAGTCGCATAAAACTCCCGTTGCCTTCTTCCATTTCAACCAGCCAGTTTGTATCCTATGGTTAACATCATTATCGATCTCTCTATCATTCTGAATAATAGAACCCAAATACCTAAACTGACTGCTTATTTATATCTCTTGCCCATCCAGTTTTACAGCATTATAGTTTATGGTCTGTCGTTTACTAAATTTACACTCCATATATTCTGTTTTAGACCTACTCAATATAAAACCTCTAGATTCTAATGTGTGCATTCATAACTTTAACTTGGCATTTACCCCTACTCTTATCTCATCAACTAAAACAATATATATTAATCAACTTTAAATAATATAATTTATTTTATCTTCTCATCCACTTATCTAACATAGTTGGTATGGACTTGGGTTAGGTTCTAAGAGGTTAGTGGGTTAAGTCGTGGTCTCAGTTTTGTCCTCCACAAATTATATCAAAGCAATTAAATCTGTGTTTTTTCTTTTTCCTAAAAATACCTTTTAAAAAAAAATTGAAATATATATAGTTTAATAATTCATAAAAAATGATGTAACGAGAATTGGTGTCACATTACTCAGTAGGGGTTTTTACATATTTGTCCCTTAAATCTTTAAAAATTTGACTTTAGTCTCCCAAATTTTCATATTTTGAATTTAATCCCCCAAATCCTTTAAGTTACTTCATTTTATTTCCCCTGCCTAACTTCCTTTAGGCCAGCCATATTTTTAGCCTAAATTTCCCGTTGTACTCCTTAGTTACTTCACTGTAGTACTTCTTTCGCTCTTTCTCCTCTCTTCCTCTTCTTATTGGGTTTCCCTCTCTATTCTTCTCCTATCTTCCTCTTTTTATTGGATTTCCCTCTCCATTCTTCTCCTCTCTTCCTCTTCTTATTGGGTTTTCCTCTCCCAATTAACTTAGAGGGAAGAGAGAGAGAGGAGAAGAATGGAGAGGGAAGTCCAATAAGAAGAGAGAGAGAAGGAAGGACTAAAATGAAGTAATTTAGGAGTATAATAGGAAATTCGGGCCAAAAATATGGTTGGCCTTATAGAAATTACCCAGGGGGACTAAAGTGGAGTAAGTTAAAGGATTTGGGGGATTCAATTCAAAATATGAAGATTTGGGGGACTAAATTCAAATTTTTAAAGATTTTAAGGGACAGATATGTAAAAACCCCTACTCAGTAAATGCTCTTTAAGAATAATGGGAACCAAAATACAGTCTAGAATTATGTGTCTGCAGGGCAGGTGGTATTTCCAAATCAAGCATAACCAAATGAGGCAAAATATGTAATGGCTATAATCATCTAATATGTATTGTTTTGCCTTCTATCTGTTGGTTGCAGATTGAATCTAGGATCAGCGACGATAAGGATCTTAGTGCGGATGACAAAATGCGGATCAGGAAAGATGTGCAATCCTTTCTGATCCCGATCCGCCAGAAGCTAGTGGAATTTGAGCAGGAGCTTAAGGATAGGTGACAGCAGCTTGGTCTCATTCGATTATATAGACCGTATTGTCAGATGTTGTCAATTTAGGAGTTTAATGTGTTGAACCTGTTGAACAATGGAACGCCGCAGTCATTTGTAACTTTTTTTATATGCCTGAACGTTGAGGGGTCTCTGATGCATTCAGTGGTTGATGCTCAACCGATGATGCGATAAGTTGTAGCAAATTACTTACTGTGAGCAAGAACTTTTGCCATATCAGCTTTTGTGCATGGTTCTGATCTACGTCTGATATTTTAACGTTCTCAGATTTAGTTTCGTTTTTATGGAGTAACAATAGCAGTTGTGGGGAGATGTGGAATGTTTTGAGGGTTGTCTGTCTTATGGATTTGGAAAATCAATTTATGACAGTGAAAATTGATTTATGACGGTGAATGTTGCTTGCAAAGTTCTTCTTGTTGTTATTATTATTATTATTATTTGTGTTTCATGGAAAAAAAAAAAAAAAAAACTATTCCGTGATGGAAGAACATTTGTATGTTTTACATTGTTTGTTTTATGGATGTGGGATAAAGATTAAATATTGTTTTAAAGAGAAGTCTCCTTAAAATAGTATTAAAAATAATTAAGTTCTCTCTCTTATAAATCAATAAAAAAAATTGAAAAATACATCTAGTTAGCGTTACCTATAAAAATTGGGGAAACTGACTGAAGATAGCTATGGGAATGCGTTGCGTTTACTTTCATAGAATGATATGGATTTTAGGTAGCAGTTCTATTTCCATTTTCCTCTTCACTTCTTTTCTCTTCACCTCATTTTCAGGAGGAGAAATTTTATGTAACTGGGCCGACGGGCCCAGAGGCTATGGTTAGGAGAAGTACATTCGTACTTAGAGTTGGGGCTAATCTAGACTGGTGGAGGGTTTGGTTGATTAAGAACTAAATTTATGTTCAAAAAGCAATACTTAAGAGTTTTGGACCATCTCGTAAAAGTACTAGAGAAATAAAAACATTTCTTCAATCCATATTTTCTCAAAAGAACTCTGAGCCATGGACCTAACATGAAAGCTATGATTGCGGGTTGGGCCGCAGACACAGACATATAACAGCTATTAATTAATATGATGGCGTTTTCAAGTTCCGACCCAAGCTATAATTCTCCGTTATCTCCCTTGAAAGTAGATAAAAACAACAAAAAACCACATGAACATTTTATTAACACAAATCGTAAACCTCGGAGAGATGCATGCATTCAAAACTTAGATATCGTAATGTTACTATCCCTACTGAGGGGAAAAAAAAAAGTGAGAAAAAACAAATTCCGTTTCGCCATGCATGCATTCGTAACTTATATATAGTCATGTTACTATCCTTATTGAGAAAAAAAAAAAAAATCTTTAAAAATTTGAATTTAGTCTCTCAAATCTTCATATTTTGAATTTAGTATCTCAAATCTTTTAAATTATCTCACTTTAGTCTCAGTCATATTTTCGCTCCGAATTTTCCATTATACCCCTGAGTTACTTTACTTTAGTCCTTGCTTCCATTTTTCTCTTCTCTCCCTCTTCTTATTGGGTTTCCCTCTCCATTCTTCTCATCTTTCTCTTTCTTCCTTTCCAGTTAATCTCTATAGTGAAGTAACTTAGGGGAACCCAATAAGAAGAAGGAAGAGAGAGATAAAGGAGAAAAATAGAGAGGGAAACCCAATAAAAAGAGTAAGAGAGGAGGAAGAAAGAAGCGAGGACTGAGGTGAAATAACTCAGGGTTATAATGGAAAATTCGGACAAAAAATATGGTTGGGGACTAAAGTGAGGTAACTTAAAGGATTTGGAGGATAAATTCAAAATATGAAGATTTGAGGGACTAAATTCAAATTTTAAAAAATTTAAAGAACAGATAAGTAAAAACCTAAAAAAGAAAAAAAAACAGTGAGAAAAAATTCCCGTCGTAACTTACATATCGTCATGTTACTATCCCTGCTGAGAAGAAAAAAAAGAGGTCCAATTTTGCCACTCTTGTAACGTTTATGCGCTAGCTGGTTGTTTTCCTGGCACATCGAATTCCTGTTAGATGTAAACACCTACGGACTCACCAGTCACAAACATGCACATCAACTAAAAGATCCATGAACAATAAAAAGTGTCCCCTCCCAAAAGATACTTAAACTCCAAAAAATATATATGATTGCTTGCAAGTGCATGATGAGGGTCCAAGCCTTGTGGTGTCTTTGCGTGCACATAGGAAGCTGACAAGGCCTCCCAAGGGCTAAAATGAGTTGAGATGCGGCGGCTTCGATCTCTTCTTCAGTCCTTGATGCACTGGGGACATCATAGACCATTTTTCTTTTTTTCCTTTGAAATTTAGGTCCCCACACTCACTAAACTTTCAGCCAACTTGCAACCCTGTGGAATAATATTTCTTCGTTCTTGTCTGGTCCCTGTCTCCCATGCATTTTGTTGGACTTGCAAAGTGCTAGCGGCTGCCATTGGCTCTGCATTTGTACCGGATCTCAGATTATTTGTTGAGGTTTGTTAGCACAAAAAAGACTCTTTGTCAGCTTTATCCTGGAATGTGTGGAGAGAAAAAAAATAATAGAATTTTTAATTCTACAGCACTTTCTTCACATGCATGTACTCGTATGATTATTCACGATATTATTTTTTGGACATAAATACTTTCGGATGAGAAACATGTACAGATCTTAGGAGGAACATCAGGAGAAAACTTTGGAGATCCTCTTCCGTCCCCGGAGCAGTCTTGATAGGAGGTCATAGCCACTTTTATGGAGAAGATTGACGTATCTGAGGGTCTCATTTTACTTTTTGTTGCTGAATTGTGAGGATTTTTGTCATTTATGTACTCTTTTCTTTAGATTTATCTGTTGATTTCTTTATGTACTTTTCTATGTGAGAGTTCACCTAATCCAAACTTTATTGTAGTTCTATTATCTGCTTGTTAATGGAACGCGGAGGGTTTTTACTCTGTTTCGGTAAAAAAAAAAAAAAAAGAGACTCTTGTCTCTTTTATATTAGCCTGTGTTTCCTCACTATGGTTTGTTTTGATGTCTGTTCTATAATATATTGGAAAGATTCTTAGTTCAATATTTTATGAGTATAAAGAAATATAATATATTTATCTTTACGCTTTAACCTTTGTACTTAAATTTTTTTTTTTTCTCCTCGATCCTGAAGTCTTTAGATCATAAAAGTATTTATATCCCGCGCACAATTCTAAGAGACATCTTTTCATCTTATCCGTTCAATGCATTACTAAGAATGTATTTGACTGTTTGGAAATAGTAAAAATAAGAAAGGAAATTAAAAGTAACTTCAAAAAATATGGAGGTGAAGTATCATATTTCATATAGTATTTAGTTTTTAGTTTTTGAAAGAGAAAAGAGATGAAAGAGAAATAAAATATTTATTTTTTTGTAAGAAAAAAAACAGAAAAAGACACAAAATAATAAAATATTAAATTTTTTTTTTTTACTTCCAACTCTATTTCCACTCAAAATCAATGTACAGTAAAGTTGAGAAGTGAAGATGCGACATAGAATCTACCTCACAATTATAGAAATAACTTCCGCTTTACTTCTTGTCTAAACAAACACATCTTAATAGAAGTGATTCTACTTCCACTACTTCTTTTCTACTTTCATTCAAACAAACACACCCTAAGAAAGGAAATCCTTGTCCATCTTATACGTCCAACAGTGGTCGGGATGACCTGTAACACTCGATATATAGTGGTCCAAATAGTGGGGACTGGCCTCCTAATAATAATAAGTGTAGGATGATATTTTTAGTTGAACAAGACCGCTAAGCAACAATTTTTTAGTGGTAACATTGAGAATCCAACATTTTTTTTTATCAAAACGGCGGGTGGAAGCCCTCCTCATTTCATTAGTAAGCAGATAATAGAACTACAAAAGAGAAGTTCGTGATATCTAAAATAAAGGGTACATAAAACATCTAAAATAAAAAGATTCCCTATGAGTCGTTTAGCTCCTCCGAGTAGAGAACTGTCTCCTCTCCTCAAATTTGATCCGGTTCTTCTAATGTTCCTCCTGAAATCTGCACATGCTTCTCATCTGAGGGTATATCTAGAGTCAAATCAGCAAGAAGTGCCTTGCGTCTCGTTGCTGAATCCACAACTTGACCCAACTGGTATTGTTGTCCCCTCTCTTCTTTTCCAATCTCTTGCTACGCCTACCTGGTGTAATGGCAGGGAGGACGTGATTATGTTGTGAGGTCTCCAACATTTCTTGTGATGTTGAATTCGCACATCACATACATGTTGAACATGAAAATTTACGTTCAAATCTTAGGGTCTGGATCGTGCTACTACGCAACATTGGCGAATTTGATGATAATTGAATATGGGTTAGATAGCTTCAAGTATAGAATTTTTATACAGCATAAATGAAATAAAATTTGTTGTTTTCAGAGGTACACAGTTTGATTTGGTTGAGCATATGCAACAGAAGTGAGTACTGAGGTCAAAATCATCTGTAAGTTGTGGCCTTGCACAGTTTCTGGTCTCTCTCACTCCTCTCTCTCTCTCTCTCTCCTTTTTGAGGACAGCAACTGCTTTGTAAGGGAGTGCCAGTGGCTATCATTTGCTCTCACACTCATTTTGAAGATCTTAGATGAGTTGAGGTCACAAAACAGGCTTTTCTGAGCTCTTCTTATCTTTCTTATTCTTCTTTGTTAGACTGTTGTTTCAAAATATGACCAGTCCAAATCTAAGGATATATACGAGGCTATCTATTAAGCAAACTGTAACACCCACTTTTTATGTGATTAATTTTTAATTTTATAGTTTATTAAAAATAATATTTTGTTTTAAAATCATATTTTGACTCTATAACACACATCCCGCACCCAAGCCAACTTGTCTAATCAAGTAATCGTGATTAAGAAAACAAGTAAGATTAATTGAATTATATTAATTCTTATCTAACAATTAAAATAAGAATATATTTGACTTTTTTTAACCAATTGGATTCTCATTTAACTAGATATTGAATCTAAATAGAAAACCAGTCCAAATCCGAGTTTAGTTAGTAAAATATATTAGCCTTATCAATATATAATTCAATTCTCATCTAATTTATTGCATGCAATTTAAAATTGGTTTATGTACCAACTAGGATTTTGATTTAAATTTGATTTCTATATCTTTAAGGATTTCAATTTAAATTTGGCTTCCATACCTTTTAGAATTTCATCTTTAAGTAGGATAGTGAATCAAATTAAAATTTATGTTAACTTTTCTACTCTAAGTCAAAATAGGACTCTTAATTTCCTATAAAAATACCACCCCTTCGTCTCGTAGCCTTTGCCCCTTCTCAAACAGAAAAAGTAAGAGAGAACATGTAAAAAGAGGAAAAATAAGAGAAAGATGAAAAGAATTTCAGTTGGAAAGTGTTGGAGTAACCTTGGACATTTCAACATCTCTCAAGTCAAAAACTTATATCCATTTTAGATCAAGGCCAAAGTGAGTTCTATAATTTAATATAATCATGCTAATAATTATACTTTATTTTCTATATTTTATATTTTATTTAAGATTGAATCATGTACTATGATCAAAGGTATATAAACATATTTATATTGATGTTATATGATTTTAATAAAGTATATGAACTAAGATCCAATTTTTATTGAAGAAAATACTTAGAAATGGTAAACCGCTCTTTTATTGTGCTGGTTGCATAGAGCTCTTTAAATAATTCCTTCAATAAGAGATACGACAATAACTCTTTGTCCCAACTGAAACTACTGAGGTTCACTATTGACAACAGACCATGCCCTTCCGACAATGACCTAATTACTGAAATAATATGTAGTTGCTATGAATTGTTTTAATGTGAAAAAAGTGAACCGAAATTAATATGATTAACATGAAGATAATATTAAACTATCATGATTAATAATGACTACTACACTATTTGTACGTGATTTAAAACTCAATGAACATTGAAACGAGACATGATAAGACACCGACTGAGTACAAACTGTTATAATATATGATTGGTGATGGATCTTTAAATATTGTTCTTTTATATTATTCCTTAATGTTATTGTTACTGAATGCTGAATTTTAATAATGATAACCAATTATATGCTGAACTGAATATAATAAACTGGATATTGATACTGAAATTGACATAGTGGGCTTATGAGAGAATTTGAGAATTTATACACTGTTTCTTTTTTTGGGAGGATCGGGATAAACTCCCATCAAAATTGTCGATATTTCCCTATTTTGGAAGGATCCGGATATGTTGCGATAAAAAACACAACTGTTTTCCTTTTTGGGAGAATCATGATAGACCCCGATCAGAAATTATTATTCCATATTTCCGAGAGTACATGGAGGTTCGTGTAGACCAGCCAAGTTTAAATCTTCTTAAATTTTCAAATATAGTAATTAGAAGATACTGACTGAAAGACTAATAATAAGCCACATAATGTGTTAAAATATGAGATTTTTTATTGTTTTAATTGTACATGACTTTTTATATTATCGAGATATCATTATTTAATATATTTTATTATATTACTTGATAGCTTTAGTGATGATCCCGGTTATGTATGACCAGTCATAGATATTTATTAAGAGATGTTCCACCAGAAATAGGACATGACTCAACTTACTTTCAAGAGCAAGCGGTGATATAAGATTGACGACCTTTCTCGTTTGTTATTTTCTTCTTAGAAGATGTAATAAATGCATATAACATGTTATCTAGTTTCATTTGAGATATTTACATTGTTTTTGGGACAATTATCATAGGTAGATTTTGTTGGATTTTATCTCAAGGCAAAAACCATATTATTGTTTTGACTGTATATTATTATTTATTGACCATATTTCTATTTTAATGTTTGTTGAGACTTGTCAAGTTATCATTTAATGTCGAACGTTCTAACTATCTACATTCCGGACAGTGGAGCGTTACACAAATACTTTACAAATATATTCAGACTGAAGAAGATCTATCCTCCAAGCACGACTTTATATATCACAACCTTATATGTGCGTATTTTCTTTCAGTTATGCTGTAGATTGTAATTTCTCTTATTTTGATTCGAGTCTCGCTCGAGCCCAAACTCCTGTTTGATTTTATAATTAACCTGGCTGATTACTCAATTATTTTTGAAATCGATAGTTGGTGTCATCTGTGGAGAACATAGTTGAACCATGTCTGGAACATGTTCAAAAACTCAGCTGAACAAATACATACCAAGTACCTCTGCAGGAGCACGAGCGAGATCTTAGTGCTCTTATAACTAACTCGTGCTGAACTACAAGAACTTATTTGCCAACTCAACTCTAAGGTCACAGTGCCCTCGTGAATCGACCGATAGAGTCTGATGGCCCTCTGCCTCCTCGAACGTCGTATTCAAGACTGTAGGTTTAGATAGACAATATCCACCCAGTATCAACCCCGTTCTTGAAGTTCAAAGAGGAAACTTGAAGACAACAATCACGAGTCCAGTTCTACCTTAAGGAGGAAGAGAATTGCTTCATTGACATCACAAATTCCGTATCTGAAGAAAACATCCCTCTCTCCAGTTTAATCCTTGAAAAAGGATTGAGGTTTAAGATTGCAAATCTCGGGCTCATAAGCACATAGCAAATTATTGCTCAGTGATGCGCCTCCAAGAAGCTTATGAGGAGGTCATGTGCTTGGGTTTTACCATGATGCATGAAAAAGGGGCTAGAAGCTAGTATAATCGGCTGTCTTCTAGGTCAATCTGTTGATTAATTTTTGTAATTAATCTATAATTTGGGGCCACACATATAGACAATTAAAATGTGTGTGCTATCATTTAATTAAGCCAAGTCTAAATTTTGTGGTCTAATTAATAATTGATTAATTGGTTTAAAGGGTATAATAGTCATGAAATTATTTTGTAGATACCATTAGATAAGGGAAATTCTATTTGCGCACTGCATTTTACTCTTGGCGCCCTGAATACTCTTTACACTAAACTCCTATTTTGAAATACTATCATTTTACTCTCTGCGCCCAAATTTTTTACCAAAATACCCCTTTCAAATATTTTGGTCGGGTATTAATACCCGACCAAGAAACATTCTGGTCGGGTATTAAAACCCGACCAGCAAACGAAGTCTCCCAATAAAAGAAAACTAATTAACGATAAATTTCAAACAAATATGCATAAAACCTAAAAAAAAAAATTCAAATCGTATCTTAGATTTGTTCTCTAACACCAATTACATATTGGAATTTTCCTTTTGCATAAAAAAACTCAAACTCAAATTCTAAATCGAAATTTCATTTGTCACGGTGAATCAAATAATTTAAAATTCTTTTAATCTCTTCAAAAATGTTAATGTAAAAAATTTTAAGGGGTCAAGAAATCGAATTGAATTAATGATTTTGTAGGAAATGTGTTTTTATTAAATACCAAAAAAGATTATTTAGGGTTTTAGAGAGAAAATAGAGGAGGAAAATGATGAGTCGTAGTTCTAAATTTTAAGAAATTTTATTTTGGAATTTATAAGGGTAACTTAGTCCAAAAAAATAACGGCAAACTTGTAATTATTTAGAAGTTTTAAAACCGTGCGTCAAGAGTAAAATGCAGGGTGCAAATAGAATTTCCCATTAGATAATTATTACTTCTATGAGGGGCAGAAGGGTAATTATTGTAAAAATTATAACTGCCCTAGCAGTTTATAATTAGGGTTATGGTCCCCGTTTTACCATGACGTATTCTGATTTCCCAAAATCCTCTCAGAGAGAATTCTACGGAAGGATCTGGTGGCTAGAATTGGAAGATCATAACGTAAGGGTTCTCTTCGCATAAGATTTCTACATCAATGGATTTAGGTATTCTTCCGCTTTTAATTTTGTACTCATGGTATTAATCAGGAGATTCAAGAATATACAAAATTATTATTTTTTATTTCGGATTTATCAATTGGTAAATTATTTCTATTATGGATTCCAACACAATCAGTTCTTCTCACCAATTGCATCACTTGGTATACAGCAATTCAAGGCGAGTAGAACTGCACAGGAGAACCTGGCAACTCTCCTAAAGATCAAGCAAAGAGCTAACAAATCCTTGAGAAATTAATTATCTTAAATAGTTCATTGAGACTAGACTCCAAATGGAAAACTACTACTCCGGCACAGCTCTTGTAGCGTTACTGAATGGGATCCAACACAAAGGACTCTGAAAATACTTTGGAAAAAACAAGAAGCTAAGTTTTATCAATGAGGAGCTTGACTAATTCGAGAAGTATTGAGAAATCAAGAGCAAAAAACACAGCAAGTGATTTTTTTGACTAAGGCATGAGTAACGCGAGGCTAATAGCCCCACGTAGGAAGAGAGTATAAACAGGTGCAAGGCTAAGAGTATAGTCTCGTGTGTTCAGTATTGGCACGAGGCTATTTAGCCATGCATAGCGAGAGAATAATTCCACGTGAAGAATCAATTTCGAACTAAAGCTTCAAAATCCCACGAGAGGTTAAATAGCCTCACATCAAAGAGGTAACTTCCAAGGTTTTTAAAAGATTGGACACGAGTCTATTTTAGCCTTGCATGGTAAAGAAGCCAGCCCAAAAGGCTTAGTCTTGAAGTTCATAGGCAACGACAATTGCTGACTGCCATTCATACAAAAATTACCTCCGAACCACTACCACAGTTTCAGGAGGAGCCCTAGAAGCCATGAGTTCAACAAAAATCCGAAGAAAAAGAGAATTGAAGAAGAGTTTGGAGAAAAAGAAAGAGTGTTCTTTTGGGTTTGAAATCAAAAAAAAAAAAAAAAAAAAATTAGATGAAGAAGAAGATTAATAGAGTTTCCTTTAAAAAGGAAACCTCCTTTTGAATGGACGGTTCAGATTAAAGATGCAAATCTCGAGGCAAGATTCCGCTTAAACACGTGGGATAAATAGCCTCGCGTACAAGTAAATAAATGCGAGACTAATAATCTCGTGTATAAAGTGATCCACGCAAGGCTAATAAGCCTCGCGTCATGATAAAAGAACACAAGCAAACTTAGAGATAAGAAATCCAAAATATTTCAAAATTCATTAGAAATTAACAAAACGAGATTTCGAAAATTTTGAAGGAGGTCTTGTAAAATGAAAAAAATTGAGCAAAAGAAGATCTCACTTAAAACTAAACAAACACACCACTTGTCTTAGTGAGCACACCAAAAGAACTTCTGAGTAATTAGAAGTTTGCCTTTTCTTGACTAACTTACCCTTATCTTCTCCACAACCGTTTGGTTGTTAGTACCTGAACGGTGCAATAATCATTCAGATAAATACTATTCGGATGACATAGCACTCGTTCGAGTATTCCGATCGAATTTCGATTGCCGCTGCTAGCCAAAAATAAAGAGAGTAGGAGGGAGGGATCGAGAGAAGGGGAAGGGGAAGGGGGGAGGGAGAGAGAGAGAGGGGGGGGGGGGCAGGGATCTAGGGAGGAAGAAAGTAGATGGGAGAAATGAGGGAGAACGAAGATGGGTAGGGGTGGAAAAATAGGGTGTGCTCACCAAGAAAAATCTTCTCTTTTCAAGAAAGAAGATGGGTCCCTAAGAAAGAAGATGGGTCCCTACGCAGTGTGGCCCACTAAGACAGGTGGTGTGCTCATTTATAATTTCCCTTCTGCAAATGCTGCCACTCCTGGTGTGGAAATGACACTTGTGTCCAAAAACAGGTAAGACACAAGTTAAGATGAACCTTTCAACTAGGGGTGAGCAAATTTCCGAAAAAACCAAACCGAACCGCTAAACCGACCCGAACCGATTGGTTCGGTTAGTTCAGTTTTCGGTTTTCAGTTCGGTTCGGGTGAAAAACCGAAAATTTATTCTGATATCGGGTCGGGTTTTGGTGGCGTTAGCGCCAATCAAAACCGAGCGGAAAAACCGAATTTGTATAAATACCTGATCCATTAACCCATTAACCTCACTTCTATAGTCTCTCTCTCTCCCCCCTCTCCCTCTCTCCCTTTCTCTCCTCAATTCAGTTTCGATTTTTTAAAACTGGGCCAATGCATGTTTCTTTTTTTTTTTAAATTCTAGTTGGCTTGTGAGCTGCAGGCCAAAAAAATCGAAAACCGACCGAACCGAACCGAACCGAATTTTCGGTTTCGCTTTCGGTTTTGGTTATTAGTTTCATCGCTTGCTACTTCCTTTTTCGTCTTTGGTCGCCTAGGTATCCACTGTAAGTCTTTCCTCATTTGAACCTCGCCATTAATGTCATTAATGTTAAGGCTATGCTAAATGGAAGGATTTTATCAACGTCCATGAATGAGAAATCATAGATTGAACTGTCGAATTGGAAAAATTGAGTGTTAACATAGTATCAGTTAAGTTCACGGGCTGGAGATAAGCGGATTCGAACCGCTAACATCCGCCACAAGGTAAACCACTGCCTCTCAGGCCTCCCTTACTGATTCTACCATAGAGGCCGACGATAGACAATAACTCCCCCCCGAACACAGCTTACAACTTTCATTGTACTTTGCTCTCCAAAAAGCAACTCTTTCTCGAGTACGGGTTTTTGTCGGTAAAAAGGAATCAAATGATTCAAGTGGAGTTTTTTTTATAACGTGTCAATTAGATAGACCCATGCTGCGAGTTGTTTTATACCATAAATAAACGCGTACACTCAAGAAATCTGTTGGACAAAGCGGATTCACATTTCTTACGACCTACACAGTCCACGGTTCTTGGCGCGGAAGCAATTTGCTTAGTTTTACATCCGTCCCAAGGTATCATTTTCAAGGACGCCTTCGGCATCCAGGGGTCACGGACCAGCCATAGACCATGTTCAATAAGTGGAACGTATTAACTATCCGCTCTCCGGTTGGGCAGTAAGGGTCGGAGAAGGGCAATCACTCGTTCTTAAAATAAAACAGTATTCTTAATATTAAAGAGTTGGGCAGAAAAAGGGAGAGAGCTCTCTGTTCCTGGTTCTCCTGTAACTGGATTCTCCGGGTTAGGCTTTCCTAGGACTTACCTTTTGACTTTCGTACCCGCTACGCACTGTCGCTCATGAACCGTTTCTGCTTTCCTTTCATCTTTCTTTCGAGCTGGTTTTGACGAAAGTCAATTTAGGACTGGTGCTCCAAAGGAGCTTGGTATTCGTAGTCGTCGTTGGCTTGACGGGGGGTGATTCTCATCGGGATATTGCATCGTCATCCGACGACTAGGTGTGCTTGTTTTTCCATAGAGTGGCCACTCATCATTGGATCTTTTCCAATTCTCAACCCGTTCAGTTGTTTTGGATGAAAAGAAAAGGGTAGTTCCACTAGGGTAGTTAGGCAAGTAAGTAGTGCTTGGTCAAAGCAGTAACCGAGAATACCGGTTTAAAGTGCTATAAACAGCCCAATCACTAGAGAAGTCTACGAGGCCAAGCAGACAGGTTTCACTTGAATCAGCCACCAGATTCGGTAGTCGAAAGGCGAGCGTCGTCGGGGATGACGTCCTAAAGTAGAAGAGGAAGACATTCCTCAGCTACTGAATTTTCTTCCCCTACCTACTAAACCGAATCCGACTTACCTACATCAATTCCTATCGTCACTTGCCTGACTTTACACTTTTTACGTCGAATCACGTCACTCGAAAACTGAGTCTGACTCGGGGCTTCTTCCTATACCTATGAATTCCATTGGACCCAGAAATTAGACATTGGAGGAATCTTTTTGGTCTTCCAATATCAATAGGTTGATTTCGCTCCTGTATCTTCCAAAAGGGAAAAAGAATTCTGAGCGTTGTAGATCAGGCTTCCGGTTATGTAGATGGCGAAACCACTCCACATCCATCCGTCAAAAACCTCCGAATGCAAAATGCATTTTTTTTGAGATCTAAATGAGAATGAAAGCCTGTCAGTGGTTAAGTCAGCAAGACCAGTCACATAAGCCCAGTCTAGAGATAGGGGCAGTCAGAGGCACTGTTAACCGTCAACCGGCACACACACCTGCATAATCAACTGATTTCGAAACTTCAGTCGAGAGAGAAAGCGAGTCCGCAGGACCAGAAAGACAATCGACAGGGAACAGCCAAAACTGGAATTGCAACAATTTCATTGCCTCAAGTTAAACAACCATCGAATCTCAGGGATCCACGGAGGGGTAGCATGAACGACGAACCGACAGTCAGGAAATAAATCGACAAAGTCTGCTTAGAAATTTGCAGTAAGAAGAGAAAATCTCATTCCCTATGTACAAGAATATAAAAATAAGCAGTATAGAAACTGTTTACCCCAAGATTAAGATTCTTTGACTTTCTCATTTCTTAAAGCGGGTATAAAAGATCAATGTATGGGTGCTCTACTACTTATTTATATATATATATATATATATATATATATATATATATATATATATATATATATATATATATATATATATATATATATATATTACCATACTGAAGATCAATAAAAAATCAGTGAACAGTTAGGAACACCAAGGTAGCCGCCGAGAAGAAACATGCTGTGCCGGGCGAATGGAATCCTTCGAGATCAACTGAACAGGCTGACAATCGGCGGAAGATGCCGAGCAAACCTGCTGGCTTGAAGAGTGAGGCTGATCCGTAACATTAACTGCAGAAGAATGAGGTTAGAGTTGATGAACAAGAGAATGTCGCAATATATCTCCATCATCATTCTCCCCAGGGGCTGATTAATTAGGTTAAGGAAAATATGAGGCGACCCTATTAAAGAGAACATTCAAGGATACATCGAGTCTCATGGATTTCACGTCATAGCATCTATACCCGGACTGAATATATCAAAGAAAGGGTTGCCTTGGGGATAATTTCTCTCTTAACTGTGCAGGAATATGAACAAAACACGTGCATCCAAACACTCGAAAATGCCTATAGTACTGGCCCAATAAGAATCGTGAGATTTCGAATTTGGAAATTCGGTTTGGTTTTTGGTTGGAATTTTTCCACCCAAACCCGACCGAACCGACCGATACTCAACCAAACTTTCAACTCTCAACCAAGAAAGGCTTATTATATCTCCCCCACTTAATTATCTTCCTCATGACATCATCAATGGTGGTGGATTTCCTAGCTAAATCAAAATCAATTAGGCACCAAATCCAAAACCATGAAATAAAATAGACCAGTACTAGGACTTTAGGTTGTGTGACATTTATGCCCTTGTTACCCTTTTGGCTTGCCTGTCTCTTTATTCGATTGGTGCTAAAGTAGTTTATCTTTTTATTTGCCTTTCACAAATGTACTACCCACATCTTTATCCCACATCTTTATTGTTGGCAAATTAGTTTAGGCCTCACCTTGGTTGCAAATTGGGGGAAAAAAAATGTTGTCATTATTAAATTCAAATTGAGAAATTCAATTTTCAATTTGGAATAGACGTTGAGGATATTTTGGTCAGGTCATAAATTTATATTTTGCCTCCCAAGTAGATTTTCTTAATTTCCGTTTAAAATTTCTCAAAATTTCAGGATATTTTGTGATGTTGGTCATCGTTGTTAGTGCAATCTCTGTTGGTCACTAAATTTGTGGGGTCTTTATTTTTTGAATATAAAGTGTCTATTAGCCTAAATCAAGATGGATAAAGTGTGGATTAGTTTAGGGGAAATTCTATTTACACATAACAATTTACTTTTAGCGTCCTAATTGCTCTTTACACCAAACTTCCATTTTGAAATACCACCAATTTACTCTCTACACCCAATTTTTTTTTTCCAATTTTAACCCTCATCCTTCTCTCCAACTCCTTATATCGTATGATCCCAAATTTTTTCAAAATTTTTCGAGTGGGATATTAATTCCCAAGCTAAAAATATATTGGTCGGATATTAAAACCTGACCAGTACCCGACATCTCCCTCACAAAAGAATTATAAGTAATAATAAATTGCAAACAAATACCCATAAAAAAATAAGAATAATTTTAAATTGTACCTTAAATTTGTCCTTCAACACCAATTGCATGTTGAAATTTTCCATTTGAATAAAAAAAACTCAAATTTCAAACCCTAATTTCACTTGTCATAGTGAATTCGAATAATTTAAAATTCTTCCAAATTTTTTTCGGAATGTGAATGTAAAAAATTTAAGAGGTTAAGAAATTAAATCAATGAGTTTGTGGGAGATGTATTTTTTTAAAATTAAATTCCACTAAAAAATATTTTTTAGGTTTTTAGAGAAAAAAAAGAAGAGGAAGACAATGAGTTATAGTTCTAAATTTTAGAAAGTCTTAATTTGAGATTTAAAAGGGTAACTTAGTCAAAAAAATAAATAGTAAACCTGTAATTATTTATAAGTTTTAAAATCATGCATGTAAAGTTAATTTCTGTGTGTAAATAGAATTTCCTTTAGTTTAAGGATACATTTTAACCACACACTTTAATTGAGGACCAAGATTATGCTGATAAAATAGGATTTAGCTATCTAAATCGACCTGAATAAGTGAAACAAAATCGAACTAAATGAATAGATTAGTGTTCAGTTTTGGATTTTTAAACACGAACCGAACTGAATCCACCAACATTATCATATAAGAATATATAAAAGTCACTTAAGGATCCAAATCCAATAACTTATTGGACTTGGATTTTGAATTATCTAATATACAAATTTTTTCTTATAGAATATATGAATTTCCAATTAAAATCAAATAAAATTAAACTATTAATATTCTTTCTTCCAAGTATTATTTATGAGTTATTTAGTCAAATTTAGATGTGGTCAATCAACAAATTTAAATCATTTTAAGAAAACTATAATCTATCTAAGAACCTATCAAGTTCTTAGGTTTGAAGTCTTAAGAATCTATTCCATTAAGGAATCAATCCATTTTTAAAATGAGTGCTTCTAAGAGCATGTATCAATTTTCTAAGGGCACCTCTTTTTAATTTTTTTTTAAAAAAAAAAAAAAATCTCATTTCCTTTTCTAGGGGTTTTTTTAAGGGGTATTTACAGATTTGTCCCTTATAGCTTTATAAATTATAATTTAGTCCCCCAAATCTTCATATTTAGATTTAGTCCCCCAAATCCTCTAGGTTACTACAATTTAGTCCCTCCGTTAGTTTTTCCGTCCAAATAAACGGCAGAATTTAATTTTTACTTTTTTAAAATAATAAAATGACTTAAATACCCCTATGAAGAAAAATGGGGAAAGAATAGAGAGATAGAAGAAAAGAAGAAGAGGGAAGCCAATGAACCCAATGAAGAAAAGGAGAAGAGAGGAGGAAGAGGGAAGAAGAAGAGATGAGAAAGAATGAAGAAAAGGAGAAGAGATGAGGAAGAGGGAAGAGAAGAAAGGAGGAATAGGGAAGGAATTAAGGAGGGGAAAAATGGAGAAATCAGGTTAAAAAATAAACTGGGCTAACGGAAGTTAGGGAGGGGGACTAAATTGTAGTAACTTAGAGAATTTGGGGGACTAAATCCTAAATATGAAGATGTAGGGGACTAAATTATAATTTATAAAGATGTAAGGGACAAATATGTAAATACTCCAAATTTTTATAAAGGATAAGTAAATATTTATAAATTGTTGAAGAGACCAATCATATTAATTTCGATTGATTCCTCCATTGTGAAAATTTTATTAGTAATCTTAGTCGTTGGTCTTGAATTTTTCATCATCTATCTTCAAAATGCCCAACTCTGGATTGAAAATAAAATCTTTGAAAGAGAGATGAATGAGAACGGAGGGAAAATTGGTACTTAGATCAGATAGGAAAAGTGGATTTATTCTAAAATAATTTATTAAGGAAAAAAAAAAAAGAACATGAGATTGATGATTAAGGTTTTTCTGAACTTAAATATAATGAAATTGAGATGGCTACCCTTAGAAGATTCTTTTCTGTAGTGTTTGAGAAGAAAAGGATAAAATTGTCCATAAATCATGATAACAAATTGGTTATATTTTTAAAAAAAATTTAAAATTTTTTGGTGCCCTTATAAGCACTCTTTTATAATATATACCACATCCAATAAACTAATTTTATATCTATTTGAACCCAAACAACTCAAAAAATTTAGAAAAGATTCCAGTTGGATTATCGAGTGCCATTGAAAGGTTTATGTTATGATTGATTATGGAAAGTTAAAAATGGAAAATAGAATGGTGGGGCCTAACAACTTTCTATTTTTTTTTTTCTTGATCAATTCATAGAAATTGATCATTGAAAGTTGTATCTAACTTTCTATTAATTATTCATGGAAAGTGGTCAACGGAAAGTAGAGAGATTATTACAAACCAATCAGCACCACTTCCGTCAAAAACTAATATTCTCATTACTTTCAATTGGATTCAATGCAAAAAATATTGAATACATCCCCTCCCATGACTTCTTATGCCATCAAAATTAAAATTAGTCTATTTTTTATTCAAAAATTGATACTTTTCATGAATCAATTCATGAAAAATATATAGCGAAAAGTATTCTCTTTTTCTACTTTCTAAACCACTTTTCATGGCACTTTTCATGAAAGAATCAGCCCTATAGTTATGAAAAGGCCGTTCATTTCATATATTTATATACCTATTTCAGTTTTAAAAAGAAAGAATCATAGATGAAGCTACTTGTTTCTCTTTTCTAGTTATATCTTGGGTCCGGCAGCATCCTTAAATACTTTTAAATTGTATAAGAGAAAATCTCCAAATTGATTATAAGAAGAACAGAACCCAAACATTTCACGATATTAGAATATCTCACTAATTTAGGATATCTTTTTAAATTAGTATATTTGACAAATACTCTAATTTATTAGCATATATAAGGATATCTTCCTAAATTAGTATATTTGTCAAATATCTCTAATTAAGCTGATTATGCTGATTTAGGATTATATGCAATTAGGATCAAATTATATATTCTCGTGTCTTTACCTTTTGTATTCACCTCCTTTATCTATAAAAGGATAACCATTGTAACATTTTATATACACTCAGAATACAAAGTTATTCTTCATTCTCTCTCAGTTCATAATTTTATCATGGTATCAGAGCCAGGTTGAGATGTGATGGCGCTTGCATTGTTCGCTGGCGCTAGCGTTGCCTCTGCCGCGGGCACAACCCTTACTCTGCCCCCCGCGTGCCAACTCCACTGCCTCGCCGTTACCGACTGCAACTCCTAGGTCTATGGTGGGTCCTGCTCCGCCGTCACCGCCATCTTTAAGCGTCATCTTTACCATCTCTGTTTCGTGCTTCGGTAACTCCATTTGCTGCTCCGTTACTGAAATCTAGTGTCTCTTCAACTCTTGTTCTGTCATCACCGCCATGTTCAAAGGTGCAATCATTGTCATCTCTGTCTCCTCGTCCGATGAGTTTGTCTGTTTCTTCATCACCGCCTCCTGTGATAGAGATCATGTCTGCTGCTCTGTTGCCAAAATCTAATATGGGCTCCTGCTCCGTCGTCATCGCTATGTTCAAAGGTGCAGCCTTTGTCATCTCTGTCTCCTCTTTCGGTAGCTCTGTCTGTTGCTTCGTCACGGCCTCCTGTGCCAGAGATCCTATTTGTTGTTCTGTCGTCGAAATCTAGTGTGTCATTTTCGGCTCTTGCTCCGTCGCCACTGTCATCTTCAATAATACAGCCTTTGCCATCTCTGTTTCCTCCTTCGGTGACTTCGTCTGTTGCTCCGTCGCCTCTCATGTGCTAGAGATACTTTCTGTTACTCATCCACCTGGTCGTCATCATGATTTTATATTCAAACTCAAGTTGGCATCTTCCAAACCATTTTGAGTTTGTGGGGGATATTAGAATATCTCACTAATTTATGATATCTTCCTAAATTAGTATATTTGATAAATCCTCTAATTTATTAGTATATCTAAGGATATCTTCCTAAATTAGTATATTTATCAAATATCTCTAATTGGGCTAATTATACTGATTTAGGATTATATGCAAGTCGGATCAAATTATATATTCTCTTCTTTTTACCTTTTATATTTACCTCCTTCATCTATAAAAGGATGACCATTATAACATTTTATATACACTTGTTAGTAAAATTTTCTACTAATAAGATCATATGTCATGAAGAGAGAGATCCATAAATAAAAGAAAAGATTACTTCCGCGAGTCATGCTCTATTTTCTATAGAAAATGAAGTGCGAGTCACCTTTCCCAGGTTCGCAAACCTAATAACAAGGATGGACCCAATAAAGTCTCGTTATCTAGTCCAAGAGCAGCAAACAAAGTCATTTAAACTGCGAATCTAAAGTTTGAGATTCGCGTTCCAGGTACAATCAAGCAGATTCGCAAATTTAAAGTTCGAGATTCGTATTCTAGCTATAATCAAATAGAGGCGCAACTCTAAAGATCGAGATTCACGTCTCGGTCATAATCAAAGGAGCCGTGAATCTAAAATTTAAGATCCGCATTTCGCATTTCAGTTACGATCTAGAGGAATGAAGATGCTGGCTACAAATTCTAGAGGTTTAATACAAATTTATCAGATCAAAAGGGGGAAAATTTATACTCAGATTGTGGAGGCCGACAGTTGAATGGTTACATCAGCTCAAGAGTCTTCAAATCTCTATAAAAAGCCCGAATTAAGGTAGAAAAGGAACCGAAAATCGGAAACCAAGAGATCAATACGATATAGAGAGTTCTCTTACTATCAAGAGTTCAAAATTTTTGCCAACTAAAAAAAATTGTGCGGAGTGTTAACGGAGAGCAGGATCATCCTCTATAACCACTACAGAACCAAACTTTAAATAAAGAGAAAATTCAACTTTTCTCATTTTCTGTAAATGGAAAACCGTTTGAAATTATAATTTTTATTGAGAAATTCAATAAAGAATCAATTACAATTTTTATAGCAAACAGAAGATTGGCGACTCCGTTGGAGACACCTATCATCTCTGATGATAAGGTTGTAGATCAATCCAACAATATTCCAGTTGGCAGCATGATCGACTCACTCATTATTGAGTTCAATAAGGAGAAATATGAGGAATTCCACTCCTCTAGCTCCAGAAGCCCTAACTTCTTAAGGAAATGCCGTAAGGTCTCCTACAACTCGACCTCCAAAGAGGTCTCGAAGATAACAGTCCAATCGAAAGACTCTACAGACCAATCCGGTCTAAAAGGAGACTCATCTCCTTTACCAGTACAATACTCAGGGTCAGCTCTCGCTAAGACCCATGACCTCATCAAGAAAATGGATTAGGATCCCCATGATAATAAGGGAAAATGATCATTTTTTTCTTGCCAGAAAGATGACGCGGAGAATAAGGTTCCTCACTTGTACGATGAGGAGAAACCTAAGAAGAAGTAGGGCTCACGCTCTCCGCAGGGCTATGAAGCAATAAAAATCTATTGAACCACAATTGTGAGGACCTACCATTCAAGTATGGAGGTCAAAAAGCGAAGTAGTGGTTCCAAATAAAAAGAAAAATTAAGATGTGGAAGGGTTTACTCGTGTTTCCTACAAGAAACACCGTACACCTACTAAATTTATTTATAGTTACCAACGAAGAGTTTACATTCACGTTCCTATAACCAGACAAGGGCTCCATCCTCATACCTCAGGAGGAAAGCGTGATTTCCACGATCACGTTCACGAGCCCCAATTCGCGTACCAATAGGAAAGAGCGGTTTTTAGAAGTGCGTTTCTGTTGGCGAGATTTCCTGTTAGCTAGATCATCTGTTATGAAGGGAGAGATCCGCGTATCTGAAGTAAGGAAATGCTAGAATCAAGAATGAGCCTTACAAGTTCTTATCATCGTGTCCAATCATATTATGCAAACAGGCGAATATGCCATCATTAAAAGCTGCGAATCTAAAGTTTGAGATTTACGGTCTAGTACAATTAAATAAATCTGCGAATCTAAAGTTCAAGATCCACGTTCAATCAAGCAGATCTGCGAATCAAAAATTTGAGATTCGCGGTCCAGCTAAAATCAAGCAAATTTGTGAATATAAAGTTTGATATCCGCGGACCAGCTACAATCAAATGAGCCACGAACCTAAAATCGAGATTCACATCCTAATCAGAATCAAAAGAGCTGCGAATCTAAAACTTGAGATTCGCATTCCGCATTTCAATTACGATCTAAAGAATTGAAGACACCGGTTACAAATTCTGGAGATTTAATACAAATTTACCAGATCAAAAGGCGAGAAATTAATACTCAGATCGTAGAAGCTGACAGTTAAACGGTTACATCAGCTCAAGAGTCTCTAAATCGCTATAAAAAGCTCGAACTAAGGCAGAAAAATGGACCGAAGACCGAAAATTGGAGACCAGGAGATCAATACGATATTGAGAGTCCTCTTGCTATTGCTGTCGAGAATTCAAAACCTTTGCCAACTAAAAGAATTCGTGCGGAGTGTGAACGGAGAGTAGGATCATCCTCCACAGTTACTACAGAATCCAGCCTTAAATAAAGAGGGAATTCAATTTTTCTCGTCTTCTGTAAACGGAAAACCATTGAAATTATAATCTTTTATTGAGAAATTCAGTAAAAAAATTATTATACAATTTTTATGGCGAACAGAAGATTGGCGACTCTGCTGGGAAACCCTATCATTTCTGATGATATGGTTGTAGCTCAATCCGACAGCATTTCAGCTAGCAGTATGGTCGACTTACTCATCATTGAGTTCGACCAGGAGAAATACGAGGAATTTCTTTCCTCCGGTTTCAGGAGCCCTAACTCCTTACGGAAGTGCTGTAAGGTCTCCAACAACTCGACCTCTAAAGAGGTCTCAAAGACAGCAGTCTAAGTGAATGACTCTACAGACCAATTCGGTCTAAAAGGAGACTCCTCTCCTTCACCAACACAGGACTCAGGGTAAGCTCCTTCTAACCCATGATCTCCTTAAGAAAATGAATCATGATCCCTATAATAATAAGGGGAAACGACCATTATCTACTTGTTAGAGAGATGATGCGGGAAACAAAGTTCTTCTCACTCATACGATGAGAAAGAACCTAAAAAAAAGTAAGGCTCGCACTCTCCGCAGGGCCATGCAGCAACAAAAAAAATATTGAACCACTATTGCAAGGACCTACCATCCAAGTATGGAGGCCAAAATGCGAAGGAGTAGTTCCAGAAAGAAAGAAGAATCAAGATGCAGAAGGGTTTACTTGCATTTCCTACAGGAAACAGCGTACCACCAAATTTATTTATGATTACAAACGTAGAGTTTACATTCACATTCCTATTACCAGACGAGGGCCCCATCCTCATGCCTTGGGAGGAAAACGTGATTTCCATGATCACGTTCTTAAAAATGGGCGCGAACCTCAAATTCACGTACCAACCGGAAAATGCGGTTTTCAAAAACATATTTTCAAAAAAAAAGTCTACTTCCAAGGCAGAAGTTTATTCACCTACTGTTCCAGTTAAAGTGAAATTTGCTCCGGAGATCTTCAAAGGAATAGAGACTCATATTCCAAAGATATCTTTCGGAGGTAATACTACCACCAATGATCAAAAGAGTTCCAATACAGTAAATCTTAGGAAACTTCTTAATAAAAAAGAGAAGAATCTCGAGCATCTCATTGTCATTGTGAACAACTGATCAAAACAGTACTATCGCACTGTCATTGTGTGTCTGCTGCTCCTACTAAACAGTCGGTTTTTAATCGACTTACAATATCTTCATCTCAACTTTCGAAGAGAAGACGACGTAACAAGCATGAGTTCTCTGAACCTGAATATCCCAAAATGTCATCTAACATTATAAGTTTAAGGGAGAAGAAGAAGAAGAAGACAAAGAAAGTCTCAAAAAAAGATTCTTCTGATTCTGAACACTTTTCAAGCTTGAAGAGTGTGTTCAGCGATGTACGAGGTATTTTTCAGAACACTCAACTTAAAAGGAGAGTAACAACCCCATTAAATTACAAACAAATAGCTGGAGTCTCTTCTGATGAAGAAGTCATAGTTAAATCAATCATGGTTGAATCTCAGACATCAGATTCATTCCTTGAAGACTCCGCTTCCCATACATGGCACAGAATGTTACTCCGGAGGAGTTCATGCGGAGGAAGGATGAGCAAGATAGAAACATCCAAGAACAGCAAAATACCATCAATGAAATCAAAGATATGCTTCATGTTTTGCTGGAATTAGAGAGAACAAGGTAGAAGAACAAGGGAGAATCTTCTTCAAGGGCTCCACCACATGACCCAAGAGCTGACAAAGGGAAGAATGTAGAAGGAGAATATCACACTCCCCATACAAATGAAGATGAAAATAATGAGGGTCGTCGCGAAGATGAAGACAATCGCTCTGTGTATTCTCATCACCGGGAAGGAACCCTAAATCAAGAAGAGAATGCAAATACAGTTTGGATGGAGAGCTTTCAGAACCAATTGAATGCTCTCATGCATAAGAACGAGTTGCAAGAGCTGGGGGTTGTGAGACCATATCTAGTAGAATGGGAAAGAAAGCATACCATTCCTAGAGAATTACAAGCCATTGAAGCTCAAGTCATTCGATGGTAAAGAGTCGTCAAATCAGCACCTTTACTATTTTAAATCTCAAATAGGACATTTAACTAGAAATGACCCAATCATTACACGAGTGTTTGTTAGTACCTTAACGGGGCTAGTATTTGAATGGTTCCGGAGATTGGAACCGGAAACCATCAACTCGTGGAATGATATTGAGAAAGCCTTTCTGACAAGGTTTTACGAAGATGATATGGAGGTTTCAATGTCTACACTCTTGGCCACTAAGCAGAAAAAAGGAGAATCAGCTCGAGACTTTATAAAAAGATTCAGAAATATCCTTCGATGTCCGCATGGGATGCCAGAGAAGACTTTGGTAGAAACCTGTCAACATAATCTCTCAACTAAAGTTCTGGCCATAATAAGAGCTGTAAAATTCTCAACATGAAAAGATCTTTCTTTGCAAGCTGAAGAGATGACACAAAGACTCAAAGAAGAAGAAGGAGGAGGAGAAAAATAAAGACAAAATAACAATCATAGGTCTCGATCCAAGGGACACAAAGAGAAAGAAATAATGGTGACTGATACTCTATAGTCAACAAAGTCTTCTCCAAAACCTCCTCCTCAATCGCGGGTCCCTCAAAAGCAATATTCTTTCAAAGATGAGCACATCAAAATCATTTTCAATTTGCTCATGACAAAGAATATACTAAAACTACTAGAGTCTAAGTGCTATGAAGAAGTAGGAAATATTAATGATCCTAATTACTGTATGTATCACAGAATCATTAATCATCCTATGCAGAATTGCTATTGCCTCAAAGACAAGATTCAAGTTTTGGTGGATGCTAAAGTCATTAAGCTTCAAGAATACCAGAAAAAGGTAACGCGAATATGGTGACTTTCAGATTCGGCAAAACGCTAGATTGAATAGAGTCAACTGTTTAAGATGGAGTACAACATATTCCCAAAGGCATGATGAAGGTCATAAACTATGATCCGCATCAGCAGCAGAAAAAATGATTATGTCCTTTTGAAACTGATAAGGGAGAAATAATATGGATGCATCCAGATCTTCTTGATGATAAGCAGTAGACTTCAAGCTCATCTAAGAAGAAGCAGAATGGAAAGATCTTACTTTCAATGTTGTCACTATAATCCCAGAAGATTATACAAATGTTCCTACTCTGACGGACTCAAAAGAGAAAGTTAAAAATTCTCTGGTGATTAATGCAGATCAGCCTACCTCTAGGATATGTTCAGGAAGAGACTACTTGAAGAATTACGAGCAAGTAGTAGAAGCTCAGCCACCTCCAGAGAAGAACAAGTAAAAAGAGCTCAAGTTTGATAAAGCTCTCAGAAATAAAGGTAAGGAGGTTATAGAAGGTTCCAAGAAGTTATTCCAGTTTGATATATTGGCACAATTGGCCAATATTCCTGCGAGAATTACCTTGTATGAGCTCCTAAAGCTCTCTAAACCAACCAGAGAAGCTTTAAGAGAAACTCTGTAAGATTCTGAAGTGTTTCTGGCGCAAATGTCAGAAACAATTGAAAAAGAAGAAGTCTATGTAGTATATCATCAGGCTTTAAGAGAAAATATCTCTTGCATCCAGAGGATATGCCAGTCAAAAATAATAAGCATCATCGCCTTTTGTATTACAAAGAATACATTAGGGTCATCAGAGATTGACCGCATTCAAATTGATCATGGATCTGCTTTGAGTATAATGTCGCGAAGAGTGTTACGGTATCTTGGGGTCCTAATGAGCATATTAGAAACAACGAATACTACCATCTTTGGATTTAATGCTAATGGTAGTAGACCGTTGGGCAAAATAAATCTAAAATGCCAAATTGGCGATTTAAAGTCGGAGGTCGCATGCTATGTGATAGATGCTGACACGTCTTACAATCTTCTGCTTCGAAGGCCCTAGATCCATATTAATCCTATTGTTCTGTCTATACTTCATCAGTACATGAAATATGTGGAAAAAGATGGGAACGTAAAAACTCTAGTGGCAGAGAAGCAACCCTTTAAAGGAGTTGAAAAGTACTTTACTAATGTATTGCTATATCAAGACACGTTTGGTGCCTTAGAACAACCTGCTCCAGAGGCGTTTGATAGTGGCAATGAGGCTGATACAGAATCAAGATCCGAAGATTCGAAATCCGATGATGTAATTTTGGACGGAGAACCCATTTTAATAAGCCTTGAAGGTCTTGATGTAAATGACACCACCCATTCTGATGGTAAGTGGATAATAAATGAAGATATAGTATTTGCTTATTCTTCTGGTGTTGATTTTGAACCCTCAAGTACTAGTACTGATGTGGTCAGTGATCACCTAGATAAAATATACTCTTTATATTCTTTTCAAGCACCCATCCGATCATCCTTTTAAGAACAAAGTGATGACGATAGAGATGCGAATGAAGCCATTTTTGAAGTTCCTCCTAAGGACAAAATTCAGAAACCTATAATATTTGGAAAAGTGAATGATAAAAGTAAAGCAAAATATTTAGGTTCTGAAGAAGAACAAGAAAATCCCGAGTTCTTCTATTATGGTGAAAATTCTCATAAGTTAATGAGAAAAATGGGATACAACCTAGCCAAAGGCAGGGGGTTGAATTTCGGACAAGGAAGGAAAGCAATCCTTCAACCCTTTGTTTCAAAAGGAAAAATGTCAGATTACTATCATAAAACTGGTAGGGGTTGGGATATGTTACCACTTTCGAAGATCTTTCAGATGTGAAATTTGAAGAAAAACAACCAAATCATTCATCCACATCATCCTGCTGGGATTCGGATGTAAGTGTCGGTATTATTTTCCGTGAAGTTTCTGTTAATATAGTCTCTGCGAACCAAGAGAACGAAGACACTGATGAAATTCTGCTAATCAAAGATGATCCTTGGACAAAGCATTTTAATAGGAAGTGGGAAATTCAGTTTGAATAACGTAAACCTCTAACTAAAGATAAAGTGATCCAAATAAATTTGGGTGATGAAACTATTCCTAAACCTATATTTATAAGCGAAAATTTATCTTCGAAAGAAAAAGAAGAGATGATATCCCTCGTTCGCGAATATATTGACGTCTTCGCTTGGAATTATGAAGACATGCCAGGACTAGATCCAAAATTTGCAGTTTATAAGCTAAATATCCAACCAGATGCAAAACCAGTAAAACAACTATGGAGATTCCGTCTAGAAATTACGGAGGCAATCGAGGTTGAAATTAAAAAGTTGATCGAGTCGGGTTTCATTCACAATGAACATCTTGACTAGGTCGCGAATATAGTTCCTGTAACTAAGAAGAATGGGAAGATCAGGGTTTGCATTGATTTTAGAGACTTGAATGAAGCATACCCGAAGGATGAATTTACATTACCCATCACTGATGTCATGATAGTCAACACTTGTGGCTATGAACGCATGTCATTTATGGATGGATTTTCACGATGCAATCAAATCAAAATATACCCTGATGATGAAAATCATACATCCTTCAGAATACCACCTGGAGTGTATTGTTACACAGTTATGCCATTTGGTTTAAAGAATGCTGGCGCCACATATCAACGTTCTATGAACACGATATTCCAAGAACATCTACGAAAGACAGTAGAATGCTATGTAGATGATTTGGAAATCAATAACAGAAACAAGGATGATCATCTTCGCGACCTGAAGACGATATTTGATCTTATGCGGAAACACCAGTTTAAGATGAACCCTACTAATTCTTTTCTGGGGGTTTCTAGCAAAAAATTCCTTGATTTTATAGTTACTTCCCAAGGAATTCATCTTGATCCGGACAAAATTAAGATAATTTAAGAAATGCCACCTCCTAAGAATCTCAAAGAACTAAAGGGACTTCAAGACAGATTGGCGTACATCTACAGATTTATATCAAATTTATCTGGAAGATGCCAACCTTTCACAAGATTGATGAAGAAAGGAGTGTCATTTGTTTGGGATGACGCATGGCAAAAAGCCTTCGAAGAAATAAAGGAATATCTCACTAAACCGTCTGTACTCGTAGCTCCAGTTTCAGGAATGCCTTTCTTATTATATGTGAGAGCTATGGATTATTATTTGGGAGCTTTATTAGCGCAGAAGAATGAATTGGACCATGAACAAGCTATTTATTAACTCAGCAGAATGATGGTTGGGCTGAACACCTATATAACTTAGTGGAAAAAGAATGATTAGTTTTAGTGTTTGCTATCCAGAAAATGTGATACTATTTAGTTGGGAAAACTATCCATACTATATCAATAGTTAATCCCTTAAGAATATTAATGATTAAACCCGGGTCATTAAATTTGAAATTATCCAATTGGACTATTTTGCTATCACAATATGATATGTATTTTATTCCACAAAAGTCAATTAGGGGACAAGCTATAGCTGATTTCTTGGCCGAACACCCAATTCCAGCATCATCAAAATTGTATGAAGAAATTCCTGATGAACTAGGCGAAGGAAGTTCAGTTTCGAAAGAGGATATTTCACGAGAAGATGCTGAAGCGAATACTCTTACGAAGGATGTATGGTAGCTTTTCTTCGATGGTGCCTCCAGGATGGGATCCAAAGGAAAGATGGTAGCAAGGGTAGGAGTTGTCTTTATCTCTCCTTCCAACCACATCATTCATCGAGCATACTCATTAATAAATTCATGTTCCAATAATGTTGCTGAATATAATGCCCTAATGATTGGTTTAAAAATAGCCAAACAACTGGGAGTAAAATATTTAGAAGCATATGGAGATTCCCAACTTATCATAGATCAAGTTAAATGAGAATATGAAGTTAAAAATGAAGATTTTCTACCATATTATCAAGTAATAATCAAGATTGCTGATAGTTTAATGGTTTCTATATCAGTTATGTAAAACGCTATCAGTATAGTTATACAAATTAACTGGTTTCCTTAGCTGCTACCTTAGCGTTACGCAAAAACGCTAAAAAATGAATTACAATGGGAAGTAAGGAATTATTTTGTCCAAAGAATAAACTTGAAGCAGAATTTAAAAATCAAAAAGCAAGTGAAGCATATGCTCTTGAGTCAAATCTCGAACCAAGAAATTGACAATTTCCTTATATAAATTATATTCTTTATGGAATATTGCCAGAATATCTTAAAGAAGCAAGAGCAATTCGAAGAAAGACTATTCGATTTTATTAAAATGTTGAACTTCAGACATTATATAAAAAATTCTATGATGGGATTTTACTTTATTGTATTTCCAAAGAGGCTCAGGAAGCACTCGAAGAGGATCATAACAGCATCTACGGATCACATCAACCAGGACTAAAACTTTGAGACAGACTTCGAAGAATATGTTATTATTGGCCCAAGATGATGACAGATGCGGTCATCTATGCTAAGAAGTGTAGAGCCTTCCAAATACATGCAGACTTCATACATCAAACTCCGGAATATCTCCACCTAACGGCTACATCATGGCCATTTGAATAATGGGGAATGGACATTATTAGATCAATTTTTCCACCATCAACAAGAGGGCATCGGTTCATATTAGCTATAACAGATTACTTCTCAAAGTGGACTGAAGCTATTTCTCTAACTGAAGTAAAGTCATCTGATGTAATCAAATTCATTAAGTATCATGTGCTATATTGCTTCAGAGCGCCCAGGAAAATTATTCATAACAACAGATCTCAGTTCGTGAGTCAGTCATTCTCCAGATTTTGCAATAAATATAGAATTGAAAGTGTGGTTTTTTCTCCATATTATCCTGCAACCAATGGTTTGGTAGAAACTTTCAACAAAACCATTGTAAGGCTCATCAAGAAATTTGTTTCATCCAATCAAATGGACTAGAATGAAAAGCTTGGAGACTGTCTTTGGGCATATCGCACCACTGTCAGAACTCATACTGATACTACACCATTTTCTTTGGTGTATGAGTCTGAAGCGGTCTTACCACTGGAAATTCAAATTCCGTCATTACGAGTTGCATTAGCAACCAAAATGATACAAGAAAAATGACACCAACAGAGACTTCTAGAGTTAGAAGTTTTGGATGATAAGTGACTGGAAGCACAACAAAACATCAAATTTTATCAGGCGCGGATTTCCAAAACCTTTAATAAAAGGCTCAGGCAGAGAACTTTCAAAAAGGGTAATCTGGTCCTTTCAGTAAGGAGACCGATCATAGCTAATCAGAAATCCAAAAGAAAGTTTCAGCTAAAATGGGAAGGACCTTTTGTCATTGATGCACTCTATTCTAATGGTGCATATCGGTTGGCAAAACCGAATGCTGGCAAAATAATGATGCCAATCAATGGAAAATTTCTGAAGAAATATTACTCTTAAAGATAAGGTTGAGGAGCACCAGCTGAATCTTATGTCTTTGTAATTTAGCATGGGTAGCTCAACGCAACTAGCTAATCAAACCCGCTATAACTGGGCACCGTGTAATATTGCAACAGAGTGACGAGCTCCGTACTGGTGAGTAGGGATACTAATGAATAAGTCCATAGATCAATTTTTGATCTTTTCTATATAAAATTTTGAATTAAAGAGACTCTTGCCGAGAGTTTTCTAATGGAGAGAGGGTCGTGGGGGTTGTTGGGCCGAGAGATTTCTGATGGAGAGAGAGAGATGCATGGGTTTTTTCAACATAAAGATAGAGTAAAGATAAGCGGGGGAGATTCAGGGCTGGAATGTGGGCGTAGATAGTAAATTTGAAACGTTAATACTAGAATAATATGTAAACCAGTTAAATGTTGAAACGTAAGCAGGTGTACTTAGTATGCACGTGAGCTGATGTAGGATGACATAGTTTTGCTTGTCGTTTTTCTCCGTGATCATTGGGCACACCCCGAGCTAACAAGCAATTATCTTTTAATTATTTTCCACGATCTAATTAAATAAAATCAAACCTCCATTATCTTATCCTTAATCGTGTTTCAATTAGAATTCTCTCTCTCTCTAGGATAAATATTATTACTCTTTCGTACGCACAATCCGCTTTTGTTTTCTATATCTAGATAGAGAAGAAAGAGAAACTAAGAAGATACACACAAAGTAGAGTAAATATATATTTTTTGGACTTTCTAAATGCTCACTCAGTATATTTTACTCTCAAAATGTATATCGGGAATTTACTAAGTGGATAATTATTGTATTTTTAAATCAATTAATTAATTTTTCTATTACGCTATTTGGGAGGTTTCTATAAAATTTTGAAACTTCGTTGGGTTTACAAAATATAAAAACAATTTATGAGGGTTTCTGAAAAAACTTCGATACTTTATGGGGTTTCTTCTATTTTAGCCGTTAATTTTTATTTCAAAAGTTCTTAGTTCAAGTAGGGCGTAAACATGTCGGGTTCAGTTACAATCCATCTAAGATTCAAATACAAACATGATAAGAAATTATTTTATCCGAATATGAATCAGATAGAATTCAAAGCTGATTTAAACTCGAAAAGAAAACATTATATTAAGTGTTGGATTTGGCTTCATTTTTTCTTGGGAGGAAAAAATGCACTATGGAATATTGGTTTGCCATTGTATATGAAGTATTCTGAGGCTGTGTTTGGTTTGAAAGAAAATGGAAGAAAGAAAAAGAATAGAAAAGGAAAAAAGAAAAGAAAAGAAAGAAAGAAAATGATAATTAGTTTTTTCTTGATGTTTGATTAGTAAGATAATATTTTCTTTTCTTTTAAATTTTCTAACGCAACTTTTGTGATTTCAAATCCAACAAAATTCTGATTCATATTTGAGTCTAACTCGAACCTGATAAACTTAGATTTGGTTTATCAAAATTTTGCATATTTATGGTCCTAAGTCCCGATAATATTTATCTAATAAACCAGTCTCCACCTAATTTCCAAGTTTTACCTCAATATTTCAGAATTTTTTTTTAATGAAGAACAACCGATAAGATGAAACAACACTATAAAATTCTGATTCAGATGTGAGTTTTAGAAATCAATTCAACTCGAATCCAATAAATTTTGATCCGGTTGTGAAAATTTTACATACTATTTACGGTCTTAAGTCCAATATTTTAACCGAAATATTTATCTAATAAACCAATCTCCTGCTTTCCAATTTATACCTCAACGTATCAATTTTTTTTTTTTCTCTCCTGATGAAGAATAACCTATAGTAGGAGAAGACCCCTATAAGGCTATAACAAGAAAAGCAGGGAAAATTCTAAATGCGCACGACATTTCACTTAGTGAGCACCACATCCTATGGTAAAGTGATTCACAACATAGGGGAAAATGGTGCTCACTAAGTCAAATGAGGTGCGCATTTAGAATTTCCCGAAATGCAGCTTCTGAAGTTTTCAAAGGAAGCAAACAATAAATTATGACAAATTGCTAACCAAACCTAATAAATTTCCGCTCACCATATAAAATTGTTGGTATCTCTTGAGGATTCAATTGCCCCTAACTCCGAACGCATCCCGATCCTCCGCACCCACCCAAATGGGCCCCAATTCCCTCAGCATGTGAGCCACAAGCCATGTGGGGGCCATGGGCCCCCACCAATCAGGTGAGTTTGTTGCATTTGCCTGATGCATGCTGACCTATGACTTACTTTTTGGTGTGCTTGTCCTTTTGTTTCCCCCGAATCGACCACTGCCATTTGTTTTAAGGATTAATTACGGTCAGAATCCTATAGTATTGGGGGTGTATAACTTAACATTACGAAAGTTTGAAACTCTAAAAAAACCTCTTGAATTTAGTTATTTTCAGTCTTTTTTTTACTAAAGTGCACTCTTGTCTCTCAAATTCCTATTCTACCCTCATCCCTCTCTTTAATGAATGTGCTGGTTAAAAGGAATGATGTGTAGAATAGGAATTTGAGTAACAAGAGTGCACTTTAGTAAAAAAAGAGAGTGAAAATAACTAAGTCCAGAGGATTTTTTGAGAGTTTCAAATTTCAGGGATGTCAAGTTACATATTCTCAATACTAGATGGAGTCTAAATGTGATTAACTCTTGTTTTAATACTCGCAAGAATCTCAATAAAATATTCAGCAGCATCATAATTATTTTTAATAATTGGATCCTGGATTTTTATTAAGATAAGGATTCTCAAATCAAATGGATTCGCAGGATGAGAGAGATGACAAATTAGCATTGGTAATCAATAGGCAACTTGTTGGTTGGGGGATCGCTGGGGAAAAGTGAGGCTTGTGTCGTGTAGGAAAAGGAAACTTTAGACTGAGTCCTCTATAAAGAGATTTTACCATAAATGGTCGGGGGGCATCTTTGTCTTTTCATGTTCATGCCTATTTGGGAGAAACTCGGACGTTTCTAAATGAGCACACCACCGGTCTTACTCATTTTGTGACCTTATTTTTTTGTAGTAGTCGAGGATTAAATCCCGAATGCTATTTAAATCGTTCGGAGACTAATTTCTGAGTGGACTAATTCTACTTAGAAAAAAATATGCTTACTAAGACGAGTGGGGTGTCCTCGTTTAGAGATTCTCCAAGATTCAGAGAAATTCTATTTGGCCACACCACTTTGCGCAGTGAGCCCACCTCCTATATTTGATTAATCCCTAAATTACTGATCAAAAGTGGCGTGCTCAAATAGAAGGTTTCCAAGACTCAAGTGAAATTCTATTTGAGCACACTTTGCTAAGTCAAAAAATAATGCCCGAATGGTTTTTACAATATTTTGGAATCTATATCCAAACAGGTTTAATATTGTATCACAATGTTCTGTGATTAATATCCAAACTGATTTAATATCGTTTAGGACTAATCCCTAGACAAAATACTCATAACTTTTTCTTTTTAAACTTTAAGAGGTGGGTTCATTGTGCAAGGTGCGCAAATAGAAAATCCCAAGACTCAGCAAAGACAGAGGAGGAAAGAGAGAATAGAGCTCCAACCTTTTCTCTTCTCCAAGAAAAGTGGATATAGAGAGAGAGAGAGAGAGAGGAAAGAGAGAGAACAGAGCTCCAATCATTTCTCTTCTCAAGGAAAGTGGATATATATATAGAGAGAGAGAGTGTGTGTGAGAGAGAGCTCAGAAACTGAGAGTTGGGTTCTCTCTCTCTCTCTCTCTCGGTACTTTGGATCCAGAGGTCAGCAGTTTTCTGTTCCTATACTCTTTAAAGTTTTGAGTTTATTTTTAATTCTTATCCTTTACATGTTATTTGTTTGGTTAATCTTTCTTTTTGTTTGTTGGTTGAACATTTTGATTTCATCTTGAATTTGGGTTATAAATATATTGTTATCGTCTTCCAGTTGGTCCATGGGTGTGATTGGTTCTTGTGGAGTTTGAGTAAATAAATCTTGTAAGAAAGTTCTTAATACATGTGGAGAATAATTAAAGTTTTTATTTTGGAAGGTGAATGTCAATTTGGGTTATGGGTTTTGCAATAATTAGCAAATTTGAGAAATTTTGGGACATGATTATGGAGTGGATTAGATATTAGCTGAGAGATTTAGCATGATGTTGTGTTGTGAGATAAGTCACTAATACTGCTTGATTGTGGAACATATTTTAATTTCAAAATTGGTATAGAAAAATTGAATTAAATATCTGCAAACTTTTGTTTTGTTGTGTTTTTTTTTCCCATAAAATCAAGATTTAAAGAATTTTCCTCCAAACAAATAAAGTCAAAATTGGTACAATTTGCATCAAAACCTTCAACTTTCAACCAATTTTTGTTCTGTAGATTTCCTGAATGAATACTGTGGATAGTGATTGTCAATAGGTGGATGTTTATAGATGTTGTTTGCTTAGACATGATTCCTCTAATGAGGCCGTGAGTTTTTTTTTTTTTTTGAAAATAAACGGTGAGCAAATACCACTTGCGCTCCATTAAAACGATTTTAATAGAACTACATATAACAAGACAAAAGGATAAAAAAGAAAAAGAAAAAAAAGAGAGTACATGTACCCAAAACGATTTTAATAGAACTACATATAACAAGACAAAAGGATAAAAAAGAAAAAGAAAAAAAGAGAGTACATGTACCCGTTTGTAAGCAAAAGCTGGTACAATCACAGTCCAGTACAAACTACATGACAAGATAAAATAAGTACACTCTGTCGCTACCACCCTGACAGCGGGCAATGGAAATCTGCTATCCCTACTTCTCGATATCTGGGTTGCCACGGGGGGCTATACCAGCTCCTGCGTTTGTAGTTGCTGAACCCGGTGGAAGTCTTGGCATAGCCAGAGCAGTAGTACTGGGAGAGATAGTATCTCCAAATGCAGCTGTTCATAAGCAGTAGTCCTGGGAGGGATATGTTAAATTTGGGTGTAGCTCTTTTAGTCCCACATCGGCTGGGCGCTAAAAAAACACCACCCATGAGCACTATAAATAGGGCCTTGTGTTTTTGGTTTTGAGTATCCAAAATAATTAGTTATTATATAAAACTGTTCTGAGAAAACAACTTTTATTTTGGGAAGTTTTCAAATCTGAAAAATTCCAAGCTGTAATTTTGGGTTTTTGGATTTTGGGAAAATTCTCTTATTCTTGGGAAACTTTCCAATTTACAAGAGATCTTTATAATTTGAAATTTTAGTGATAGTGGACTGATCGTTGGTGCCCGAGGACGTAGGTAACATTTACCGAGCCTCGTTAAATTTGTGTCTTATCGTATTTTGCATTAGTTCTTGTGTGACACTATTTTGGGTGCCTATTTGTGTGGGTAAGATATCTGCCTTTCGCAACAAGTGGTATCAAAGCCGAAAGTTCGACTTTGGCAAATTGTTGAAAAATGGCAGAAGATTTTTCGTCTACACCGGTTAAGCTTATTGTGACTAATGAAAAGTTCGAACTTGAGAAGTTTGATGGCGCAACAACTTCGGTATGTGGTAGTGCGAAGTCTTGGATATTCTTTATCAGCAAGAGTTGGATGTTGCTCTGGAAGATAAGAAGCCAGAAAAGATGACCGATAAAAAACGAGAAAGAATTAATCGCCAAGTATGTGGTACTATTCGATCTTATCTCACAATGGAACAAAAGTATCCTTTTATGAGAGAGACATCTGCAAATAAGATGTGGAATGAGCTGGAGAATAATAAGTTTATGAAGAAGATCAGTGAGAATCGGCTCTATTTGAAAAAGAAATTGTTCCGCTTCTAGTATCAACCAGGTATATCTATCAACAATCACATTGTTACTTTTAATAAATTATAACAGATTTGTTAAATTTGGATGTGACTGTTGAAGATGAAGATCAGGCTTTATTATTGTTGGTTTCTCTTCCTGATGAGTATGATCACCTTGTCACTACTTTCCTTCGTGGTAAGGATAAGGTGACTTTTGATGAGATCTACAATGCATTGTATAATTTTGAGATCAGAAAGAAAGATCAGAAAGAGCATGGGTGTAATACAGCTGAGGTGTATGCTGCCAGAGGCCGATCTCAGAATCGTAAATCCAATCAGAGATGCAGATCTCAATCAAGAGACAAACCTGATAAAGATGAATGTGTTTTTTGTCATAAGAAAGGACATTGGAAGAAAGATTGTTCAAAGTTGAAGAAAAAAGATAAGGGCAAGACTGATTCTGATGTATATGTAGCCAAGTGTGAAGATGATGACTCAGATTTTGCACTGGTTGGTCTACCTTCAGTTTCTCATTCTGATGAGTGGATTTTGGATTATGGATGCACCTACCATATGTGTCCTCACAAGGAGTGGTTCTTCAATTTTGAAGAGTTTGATGGAGGAGCTGTTTTTATGGGCAACGATAGCTCTTCTAAGACAACTGGGATATGTTCAATCCGTTTAAAGAATCATGATGGATCAACTAAAATTCTGACAGATGTTCGATATGTACCAGATTTAAAGAAGAATCTCATCTCTTTGGGAGAATTAGAAGCAAAAGGTTTCACTATATCTATCCGAGATGAAATTCTCAGAGTCACTTCAGGCGCACTTGTGGCGATGAAAGGTACGAGGAAGAATAACTTATACTACTTTCAGGAGAGTACAACTATTGGATAAGCAGGTAGTCTCTGAAGAGGATACAGATGCAGAAACAACCATGTTGTGGCGCATGCGACTTGGTCTTGTAGGTATGAGAGTTTTGCAAAATTTAGTAAACAAAGGCTTACTAAAAGGTGCAAAAATCGGTAAATTAGATTTCTGTAAGTATTGTGTCATGGAAAAAAAGACGAGTAAAGTTTGGCACTACTATCCATAATACTGAAGGAATTTTGGACTATATTCACTCTGATGTTTGGGGTCCTACTAGAATATCTTCTTTGGGAGGTATGCATTACTTTGTTATTTTTATTGATGATTACTCTAGAAGAGTTTGGTTGTATCTGATGAAAACTAAAGATGAAGTGTTGGAAATTTTTCTGAAATGGAAAAAGATGATTGAGGCTCAGACAGGTAGAAAGATAAAGAAGGTTAGATTAGATAACGGTGGTGAGTATAAAAGTGATCCATTTCTGAAAGTTTGCCAAGATGAAGGTGTTGTTCAACCCTTCACCAACACAGATTCACCACAACAAAATGAGGTGGCAGAACGCATGCACAGGACTTTGCTGGAGAAAGTTCGATATATGTTGCTTAATGCTGGGTTAAGTAAGGGATTTTGGGCTGAGGCAGTGACTTATGCATGTCATCTCATTAATCGATTACCATGCAAGACACCAATTGAGATATGGTCTAGAAAACCTGCTTATGATTATTATTCCTTACATGTGTTTGGTTCCACTACTTATTATCATGTAAAGGAGTATAAATTGGATCCAAGAGCCAAGAAAGCATTGTTCATGGGAATAAGCTCGAGTGTGAAAGGATATCGCCTTTGGTATCCAAATTCGAAAAAAATTATTTTTAGCAGGGATGTTACCTTTGATGAATCTGCTATGTTGAAAAAAGTGACACTTAGTAATTCTGGAAAAGAGGAGAAGACCACTAATATTCAGCAGCAGGTGGAGAGTACTGCGCAACAGGTGGAGTTTGAAAAAGCCAGATTTGACCCAGTTTATATCGACAGTCCAGTGGCAGAGAAGGATGACGAAGAAAAAGAAGAAAATGTTTTAACCCACGAACCTCCACAGCAACCAAGCTCAATTGCACATGACAGGCCATGTCGAGAAATTAAGAACCTGCTCGTTTACTTGGTACAGTAGTGGTCTATGCACTTCCTGTTATAGATAATGTTCCTTCCACCTATAGAGAAGCAATTAGAAGTTCAAAAGATAAAAAATGGAAGAGAGTAATGGATGAAGAGATGTAGTCTCTTCAGAAGAATCAAACTTGGGAGTTAGCTCAACTATCTAAAGATAAGAAGGCAATCGGGTGCAAATGGGTATTTACAAAGAAAGAAGGATTTCCTGACAAAAATGATGTCCGCTACAAGGCAAGATTAGTGGTGAAAGGCTACGCTCAGAAGGAAGGAGTTGATTATAATGAGGTATTTTCTCCAGTCATTAAACATTCTTCTATTCGAATTGTGTTAGTCTTAGTAGCACAGTTTGATTTGGAACTAGTTCAACTTGATGTGAAAACTGCGTTTTTACATGGTGATTTGGAAGAGAAAATCTATATGACTCAGCCAGACGGATTCAAGGTTGCTGGAAAAGAAAATTGGGTTTGCAAATTGAATAAATCGTTGTATGGATTGAAGCAATCTCCGAGATAGTGGTATAAGCGATTTGATCAGTTTATGATAAGTTTAAAGTACACTAGAAGTAAATTTGATCACTGTGTGTATTTTCGCAAGCTACATGATGAGTCATTCATTTATCTACTCTTGTATGTGGATGATATGTTAATAACTTCAAAGAGCCAAGAAGAGATTGAAATGTTAAAAGCTCAGTTGAATCAAGAGTTTGAAATGAAAGATTTGGGTGAAACTTAAAGGATTCTCGGCATGGAGATAAGCAGAGATCGAAAGAGAGGAAAAGTTTGGTTGTCTCAGAAACAATATCTGAAGAAAATACTACAGCGTTTTGGCATGACAGAGTAATCAAAACCTATGAGTATCCCACTTGCTTCTCATTTCAAGTTAAGTGAAGATTTATCTCCTAGCACAGATGAGGAACGTGAGTATATGTCGAGAGTTCCTTATTCAAATGCAGTTGGTAGCTTAATGTACGCTATGGTGTGTACGAGACCTGACATTTCACATGCAGTTAGCATTGTGAGCAGGTATATGCATGATCCTGGAAAAGAACATTGGCAGGCTGTGAAATGGATTTTACGATATCTTCTGAATACCATAAATATTAGTTTGGTATTTGAGCGTGATGATACTCTTGGTCAGTGTGTGGTTGGATATATTGATTCTGACTACGCAGGTGATTTGGATAAACGTCGATCAATTACTGCTTATGTTTTTACTCTCGCTAAAGCACCAGTGAGTTGGAGCTCTACTTTGCAGTCCACGGTTGTTCTGTCTACAACAAAAGTAGAATATATGGCAGTTACAGACGCTGTAAAGGAGGCAATTTGGCTATAGGGATTGCTTGAAAACTTGGGGATTATTCAGAAACAGGTCACTGTGTATTGTGACAACCAGAGTAAAATTCACTGGGCAAAGAACCAAGTCTATCATGCACGGACAAAGCATATCGACGTCAGGTATCATTTTGTGCGGGAAATTATTGAAGATGAGAAGATACTACTTCATAAGATTGGAACTGCAGAGAATCCCGCTGATATGATGATCAAGGTAGTGACTTTGACCAAATTCAAGAATTGTTTGGATTTTCTCAATATTTTGGTAGTTTGAAGATCTTCATTTGGAGGCGCTTACGATGTGGGTCTTATTCGCCAAGATGGAGATTGTTAAATTTGGGTGTGGCTCTTTTAGTCCCACATCGGCTGGGTGCTAAAAATACGCCACCCATGAGCCCTGTAAATAGGGTCCTGTGTCTTTGGTTTTGAGTATCCAAAATAATTAGTTATTATATAAAACTGTTATGAGAAAACAACTTTTATTTTGGGAAGTTTTCAAATCTGAAAAATTCCAAGTTGTAATTTTGGGTTTTTGAATTTTGGGAAAATTCTCCTATTTTTGGGGAACTTTCCAATTTACCAGAGATATTTGTAATTTGAAACTTTGGTGATAGTTGATTGATCATTGGCGCCCGAGAACGTAGCTAACATTTACCGAATCTCGATAAATTTGTGTCTGTCTTCTCTTATTTTGCATTAGTTCTTGTGTTGCACTATTTTGGGTGCCTATTTGTGTGAGTAAGATATCTGCCTTTCGCAATAAGGATATTGTTAAGTTAATTCATATGTGAGTATAGTCCCACATCGGATAGGACAAATAAAGTTTATAGGTTTAAATACAAAGTTGGGGTCTTGACCTAATGGCTTAAGGTTTTGGGTCAAACTGGTTCTCAGTTTTGTGTTTAGGCTCATCATGCTCCTCGTTGGACCCGGCGTTCTCCCCAACAATTGGTATCAAAGCTCAGATTCGGGCCAAATTGTCGTCGGGTCAATGGGTTAGGTTATGGCCTAAGGGGGAGTGAAGCCGATGTTTGAAGTCCGAATTAGCCGAGTTAACTTTGAGTTTGATTTCCCACGTGTCGGTTCTCCATGTGGATGGTTGCCAAAGTTAAAGTTGGTCGGGTTAACTTTTGGTTTGGTTTTCCACGTGTCTGCCTCCACGTGGATGGTTGCCAAAATTAAGTTGGTATACTCACAATGAAGGAGGAGATTGTTAAGTTAGTTCATATGTGATTATAGTCCCATATCATATAGGACAAAGAAAATCTATGGGTTTAAATACAAAGTTGGGGTTTTGACCTAATGGCTTAAGATTTTAGGTCAAACTGGTTTTCAGTTTTGTATTTAGGCCCATCATGCTCCCCGTTAGACCCGGCGTTCTCCCCAACAGGATAGACCGTGAGTTTTTACATTGGTGGTGTCTAGTGTGTGTTTGAAACTATATGATCAATATAAGCTCTTTGGCAAGGTCTTTGCGGGACGAACGTGCAAGTCAAGTGAATAATGACGGCTTATGGTTTTATAGTGTTTAGCGAGATTGATGTATGTATAATTAGCCTTGCCTCAAGTTTGTGCAAGAAATAATATGAACAATCAACTTGGTTAAAATATCGTTGAGTTGGATGTTGGATGGTATGGAAGCAGTCGAGCTTGGATTCTTTTCATGGATGAGGAGAAAGTTGACTTCGACATACCTTGCACACTTGTGAGTTGGGAAAGATGTTTGAGAAGCAAGTAAAGCCTCACCTTATTGTGGCAATATAGATTAACGGGTAGATTGTGAAGAATTAGAAGATCATTGAGCAAGTCTGATGGCCATTGTTCAATATTCTGCATTGACGAACAGGAATAAATTGTTTTTTTTTCTTTTTTTTAAATTTCCAAGAAATCGGAGTGTCATGGAAAGAATGCCCTTTGGTTGATCTTCTGATCTGGATAACTTGTTAGCCAGAGTTGAAAATTGTGTGCAAGTCAGCGTGCTTGAATAGAAATAGTAGATTCTTTCCAAAGGAGTTTGCTCAAGATATCAAAGAACTGAGATGTAGTTGTCGAGGCTTGTCTAGGAATTACCTTTGCAATAAACTAAATCTGGTCTAGGATGGTTATATATTTTCGTCAACCATTGCCATGCAAATTTTAACGTGAAATTATCTTTTTGACTTGTAGAATTTGTCCCGGGCCTTTACAGTATATATGCCTAATTTGATCTCGTTTAAGATCTTATTCTCTTTGTAAATATGATAAATGGTAGTATTTATTCTGTTGTTGACTTCTAAAAATGTAAAATTTATATCTTGATAAACACAATACGTATAAGAACAATAATTTCTCATGCCCAAGATTTATCATGGTAGCCTTAATTCTCCTCTGTCATTTAGATGTCTTATTCTCATGAACCATATCATTACTTTCCAATAGCTCTCTCTTATTTTGATCTTCCTCATTTCATTTTCTTCTCCCTCATAAACTTCTTCACTATGTCACGACTACGGTTTAATTTCTCAGAGTCTGTATCGACATTGACCTATGGTTTGTGGTATTGGAAAATTGATGCCAGCTGATATATCATATATGCAATATGGAAATTTTAGGAAAAGATTAACAATATTGGCAATATCATAACCGATATTATAGGGTCTATATCGTATTGGATACCTTAAAATTTTATATGATATTCACGATATATATTGGTATTGGCTGATATTTAAAAAATAATGAGACCCTCAATAGTTTTTAACTTACATCCATATAATAATTTAGTGGGGTCTGCAAAAAATACACAGTAGTACCTGTGATGGTATGGTTAACAATATTTTCTTCTGCTCTCAAAAGAGTTACATGGTGGTGCAATTCATGGTTAGACAACTAGAGAGCTGTGGGGTAATTGGCTATCAAAAATATCTCAAGAGACCTGCGGAGACTTGAATCACCTTGGACATGTTGTCTTATTAGGTCATATATTTTTTTTTTGTTTTCCTTTTTCTGCTCTCCTTCGACTCTGTTGTATTCTCCTCTTCACTTATTGAAATATATGGACGGCATAAGTACAGAAATGTTAATTTTTCTTTCTGCTTCTCTCTGTTGCAGGCTTGGGGTTAGAAAAGGAGACTCTGCGTATTAGTTTCATCTTTTAAGTTGTACCATTCAAATATATGTTACTTTGAGACTTCATCCAGTCCTGAAAGCCAACCCTAGCCGCTAGACTAGCGTACAAATTCCGTAAATATAGAATATATGCAGATTTCCTTTCATTTGGTCATAAACACTTGAACAATGATTCAGAAACTCTCTCAGGAATTTGGAGTTGTGCAGCTCCTGATCATCTCTTGCTAGTCTGGTGTGCCTCTCGTCCATTTGCAATCTTGTTGCACATCAGAACCATCCCTTGTCAAAATCTTGAATTATCGAAGTTTGTATTTAGATATTTCTCTCTTTTGTATCCATACTGAATAGCCTACCAATCTCTTTATTTTATGAAATGCCTACTGCCAACAAACCATGAATACCGTTAAACAGAGCAGCTCACCTGAAGTTTCGTTGAGTTCTTATCATGCTTCATCTTCAACCCAAAACTTGTTCAAATCCGAAGCAGACTGCCAAAAATTATCCAACGATAGTTCGCCCAATGCAAGCCAATTCTCCTATGTTTTTCAAACAGATGCAACCAATTCTTCCAGTTGTCAAAATGGCCTTCCTCTTAACCGCTCAAGCTTGAGCCCAGAATCTGAAATGAGGAGTCCTGTGGTACATGCTTCTCTTCCTCAACATTCAGACCACATGTTCTCTCGTTCTTCTTCTACGTTTTGTACCAAGCTATATCTATCAACTCCCACTAGCTCGATGACCTGTAGGCAACTCAGTAACTTGCCCTTCCTCCCCCATCCACCAAAAAATGAGCAGCTTGTGTCTGCAGTTGGGTCTTCAAATTCACCATCGGTCTTTAGTGGGGATATAAGTGATATACACAGTGAGGGTGAGCACTCAGATGACTTGATGAAAGATTTTCTTAATTTGTCTGGAGATGCTTCGGATGGTAGTTTCCACCATGAGCATCATGATAACAACAGCTCAGAGTTGAACGAGCAAATGGAGTTGCAGCTTTTGTCTGAACAACTGGGCATAGCTATTGCCGACCATGGTGGAAATCCTTGCTTGGATGTAAGTACAGCCACTGTCTGTTTATTTTGTATTATGCTAAGTTTTTTTCGAATAAAATCTTGGATATATTTCCTGAAAGATCCCTTGTTTTCGGAATTCTAGGATGGTAAGGTCCAAACAAGCGTTTAACCTTTTCTTTTTGTTCTTCTTAAAGTCATAATGGACATGCTATATATTTCTCATTGGTTATCATTAATCTTTTTAAGAATGTTTCTTAACAATGGATGGACTTTTGAATTTAGGATTTATATGAGAAACCTCAGTTCTCTGGTCTTCAACCTTCGGCATCTGAATCCAACCAGGACCATCAGGAGGCATTTGGCTCTCCTGCTAAATTAATGCAGCTACATCCAACTTTTTTGACTACTTCTGTGCCTGCATCTGCAAATAAACCGAGATTGAGGTGGACTGTAGAACTCCATGAATGTTTCGTCGAAGCTGTGAACAAGTTGCATGGGGCCGAGAGTAAGTGTATATTTTACGATCATGTTGCAAAGTATAACCAATTTAACTCATGATCATAACCCCTCTCACGCAGAGGCAACTCCCAAAGGTGTATTGAAGCTTATGAATGTGGATGGGTTGACCATTTATCATGTGAAGAGTCACTTGCAGGTAGTATAATTTATTACAAATCTTTCTCATGAGTGATTGATTGTTGATCTCCTTCATGTGATAATATAGCTTTCTGCATGTCAATTTGCAGAAATATCGACTTGCCAAGTATCTTCCAGAGACAAAAGAAGGTATATTCTGAGAATGCATTAATGAAAGTATCTTAACATTCCCCGGGCTGTGTTTTACCCCATACAGAGACCTGATCAAGGCCAGGCTTAGGACAAGTCAGTTAAAAACATTTCAATTAAAAAGTAGTACGCATGGAAAGGCTAGTTTATAAATAACCACAAATCTTTCTGTCATAAAGGCTAGTACGAATTACTTGATGAGTTTATAAGAATCATTATAAATTATATTAACTCTTGTCTCATATTAAATGTGATATTACTAGGAACATTATAGATGTAAATACTAGAAAATATTTCTCTCCGTTTTTTTTAATCATAGTTCCAAAAAGAGAATCATCCCGATATTTATTTAAAAAACTATGAATGCTAATTAACTACTTGTAATGCAATTTGAATTATGATTGGACAATAACAACTAGATAAAAGAACAATACTATCATAAAAATCTTTGCATTTATTTTAGACATCCAATAACATTCTATCTATTGCCGAAGACTATAAAGAACTAGATAATTCTAGACTGTGAGATTGTGCAATATATTCATCTATATTTTCCCTATATTTAATTCAACATTCAACATAGAATTACTTGAATTCCACACATACTCAAAATCTGTTAGAAATTTTCAAGATTTTGCATTATATATATCTCTTAGAAATTTAATTATAAATTCTTATTCTATTTGTAGAACTAGAAATATATAGAAGAACATTTTTAATTTTATATATAATAAATTTAATATGATTAAAAGCACTTTGCACAATTAGATTTAAAATGTGACAAATACATCAAACATAAAAATAAAAAAATAAAAATCGCCAACACCGTGGCAAGATAGTAGTAAAGAACTTCGTATATACTCTACGGATAAATTACTATTGCTAGCATTATCTAGTGAAAGTGTAATTTCTTTTTTAGAAATTTCAAATACTGCAAAATCGGCAAAAAATAATTCTGTAATATTCTGATCAGTATGTATATCATCAAAAGCAGCAAAAGAATATATAAGTAAACTATTTTTCGTATAGAAGTCCAAATATGTGAGGTTAATTAAATTCGATACTTCAGGCTTGAAATAAGAAATTGATTTCTGTTTTTCATCTTTATAATACTTTATAATAGCGCACCATCAAGTTTGTTGAGAAAAGTGCTGAAAACTTGGGTGATAAACGTTTCTAATCATTTTTTTTTCAAATTCATAGTCTTCTACCATAACCATGCTACACATGATTATCGCCTTTCTGGTTTAGCTGAATAGAATGAGGGGCCAAGTCCATCAAGGTGATTATGAGAGAAGCAATTGACAGATATCAGTTTAATTTCATTGTCCTTTGCTGTAACCAATGTTGGAAATAACGCGTTATGAAATCCGTTATATTGCGTTATGTAATCTAACGGAGCACCAGCGCTACATAACAACTAGAAATAACTCAGTGCACCGTAATATTTTATGTTATTTTACGTTATATTACATAGCGTTACGTTAAATTACGTTATATTACGTTATTTACAATTATTTTTTTTAGTAATATTTATATTGTTGTTTATTATTATTTTGATTATTAGAGAATTGCTGTAATTTTTTTACTTGATTAGTTACTGGCTTATTTGATTGCTTGTGGAATTGCTTACTTATTAATTTGTGATTGTTTCGTTATTCGCTTATTGTAATTTCTCTCCAGTTGCAGAAATATCTTACTTGTTGATTCTATTAAATTTTTAATTGAATTGAAATAAACAATTACAAATAGGATAAATTGAAAATTAAAAAATATAAATTACAATAATGATAATAACTGGAATTGAAAAAAATTAGAATTTTATTTTCTTGTTTAAATGATAATGGGAATTACGTTGCAGACTTAATATAATTTATGAAGATAAATGTAAAAAATATTGTAAAACTTAATATAAAATTAGAATAGATTATGTATTACAAAATATTTTTATATTATTTTTTAGATATTTTAAATTTATTTTTCAATTTATATAATTATTTTATATTATTTTATATTTATTTTTAATTAAATAAATAAGAAATTGCATAAGCTACGTTATGTGTTACGCTATATGCGACATAACCTAACGAAGCAAAATGTTAAGTTACCGTTATTGCTATTTTAAACATTGGCTGTAACCTTTCATATGTCACCCCAAGGAGGTTACTCCATGCGAATGATGGGTGTTTAATAGTTTCTTGCACATGGGCTACTTCGCCTTTTGGCTAAGCACAAGATTGGCATCATTTTTTACTTCAATCTTTCAAAGTAACTCCACCCTTCCAACCAGGGCCTTCTAGAAGGAGGTTTCATATCTTGGTTAGCGGATGAAACTGAAGCAACTTCAATAGAAGTGAGTTTGGGGAGTGTTACCTCCTCGATGTCATTTTCATAGTTGGAGGAAGAAGCCATTGGAAAGTAAAAAATATAATTAGTATTAAAAATCCACAATGCAAAAAGATACCCAATGTAAAAACTGGTTGCAGTTGGAAGGGAGATGCAAGAACCTCAAGCTTCATAGATGCTTATTGTTCCGTGCATTTAAACTGTAACAGAGAGCAAATGTCTCCTTTCTCATCTCTAATAACATGGGTGTTGGCAGAATTTTCTTTTATTGGGATCATCTTTCATAAAGAGAGATCCGTGAATATAAACTAAAGAAGAAATAAGACATGGTCTTCATAGAGTTGTGTTTTATTTTCCATAAAAGCTGAGACGCGATCTTTGATTTGTTAATGAAGCTGAAGTGCAAATGCTTTCTCTATATTCGCAGACTTAATAATGAGAATGGGCCCCGCATAGTCTCATCATCGTGTCTAAGCATATCACGCAAGCAGCAAACATGCCATCATACTGAAATGCGAATGTAAAGTCTGATATTCACGTTCCGATTATAATTCAAAGAAAACGCGAATCCAAAGTCTGAGATTCGCGTTCCGATTGTTATTCAGATTGAAACGCGAATCTAAAGTCAGAGATTTGCGTTCCGATTGTCATTCAGATTGAAACGCAGATCTAAAGTCTGAGATTCGCATTCCGATTGACATTCAGATTGAAACGCGGATTTAAAGTCTGAGATTTGCATTCCGATTGTCATTCAAATTGAAACGCGGATCTAAAGTCTGAGACTCGCATTCTGATTGTCATTCAGATTAAAGCACGAATCTAAAATTTGAGATTTATGTTCTGATTGTCATTCAAAAGAAACATAAATCTAAAACTTGAGATCCGCATTTCAGTTACGATTCAGAGGATCTAAGACGTCGGTTACAAATTCTGGAGATTTAATACAAATCCATCAGATCAAAAGGTGGAAAATTAATACTCAGTTCGTGGAGGCCAATAGTTAGACAGTTACATCAACTTAAGAGTCTCCAAAACTCTATAAATAGCAGAAGTTTAGGCGGAAAAAGGCATCGACATATCAATATTATAGAGAGAGTTCTATCCAAGGGCTGGTTCTATCAAAAATTTGGAACTCTTGCCAACTAGAATTTTATATGGAGTGTTAATGGAAAGTAAGATCGTCCTCCATAATTATTCTAGAATCCAGATTTAAACAAAAATGAAATTAGATTTTCCTCATTTTTTGTAAACGGGAAACCGTTAAAATTGTAATATTTTATTGAGAAAATTCAATAAAAAATCAAATTCAATTTTACGGCGAACAATGGGCCGCCCCTTCATACAAACTAATTTATTTATGTTCATCTTCATCCAACTCGGTGGTAATAGATGTCATATTATTATGTGGCTAAAGAATTTTAATAAATTGATTATATTGTTTTAGCATATTATAAATCTATTTACGTTATTGTTATTTTTCCACGACAAAGGCATGTTTAGCAAGTTGCTAAGTGTTAGAGAGTTGAGGAAAATGTGGTGCCTGCCAATTTCGAAAGAAAAATAAGTATATCCTACTTGAAAAGTGACTCATGGGCCTATAGGGCCACTGTGCCTCTGTGGTCCATTACGGCACTTAACACTTAATTCTTGGACAAATTTGATATTGTTAAACAATTAATTGTTAAATCAGAAAGGGCTTGAAGGACTAGAAAAGATGGACATGGACTCTCAATTTGGTACCGAGCGATCATGTTTCCTTGTCAATTCTCTCAGCACAAAGAAGAGAGCTAACAAGTAGTGCAATATTGTATTGTGGAGAGCAAATATTGATTGATAGACGAAATGGAGCATACCCCAACCCACTTGCATCTTGATTTTTTTTTTCTTTTCCTGTTGTTGGTTTTCCAATTTATTCCAACGGATCGAATCCATCTTAGTTTTAACATGACTTGTTGTATGATGATGTCGTTGAGAAATTCTTACCACATTCCCATGTTTCCTGAACTTGATTGAAAATAATCTTGAACATGATATAAGATTTTTCAAGGCTGGCTCTTCATTCCTATACCTCCTGAGTAGCTAGCTGGTATAGAGTTTGAAGTTTGGCTAAATCGAAATCAGCACTTTTAAATCCCTTGAAAATGAGTTGAATATTGATTTTGTATTTATCTGAAATTACTTCTCAATATGATTATAATTACTTATGTCAGTGCTATTAGTTCCTGCAACTATATACGTACTAATATCTTAAAATTCTTGCGCTGCTTATTAAACTGTGACATAAATTCAAATTTCAGATGACATTAATTCCAAAAGAAGGTCATCTGGAAATATCATATCCTAAAACTATTGTGTTGCTTAAACTGTGACATCTAATATAGTACAGTATGAAACTCTTCATACCTTTAATAATGTTGCTATTTCTTTAACCACACACACACACACACATATATATATATATATATATATATATTAAATGGAATATCTAACTGAATATCATAGCTTTTAAGATCTTATTTCTTTCTGTTTCACGGATATCTGAGATATGATTACTTGTCTATGAAGGCAAAAAGGCTGAAAGTTCTGAAGATAAGAAAGCACCACCCATTAGTAATGAAAGTGAAGCATGTGTTAACCGGTAAGCGTTATTGCCTTCTCCCCTCCCCTCCCCATCTCAGGTTCCAATTCTACGGGGTGTCTCTGCAATGAAAAATACATTATTTCGACTTCTACTTTTGTGATAGGAACAAGCAAGTCAGCGAGGCTCTAAAGCTACAAATAGAGGTACAGAAGCAGTTACATGAACAGCTTGAGGTGAGCAATAGTTATTAACGATTTTGGTTGTAGCCTACTGGACATATGCATATCTAAATTGGACATATGCGTATGCATGATGATCAGTGGTAGATGTCGAGTATCCAGCTTTATTTATGCCTGATTCAAACTTTTAGTTTTAGCATTTAGTCTAATTTTTGTTAATGTTATCAAATTTCGTAGCATTCATCTAGTGCTATGTTTGCCACGTTTAAAATTTAACCTACAATTAATGCTATTCAGTTTTTTGCACGAGATTACAACAACAACTAAGCCTTTTATCCCAAGTATTTGGGGTAGGCTACATGAACCAAAAAATAATCACGTCGGATCGATCACTTTGATAGTCCTTCTCCATTCATCTCTATCAAGTAATATGTCCTCATTTAAACCTTTAGAATCCATATCTTTTTGTACCAACTCTATCCATATTTTCTTCGGTTTTCTCTTCGTTCTTTTAACTTGTCCTACATTGATAAACTCCCCTTCGTCGAACTGGTGCATTTGTAGGCCTACGTTGCACATGACCAAACCATCGTAAGCGATTTTCTCGCATCTTCTCATCGATGGGAGGTACACCTATCTTAACACGAATATCTTCATTTCTCACTTTATCTCTCATAATATTGCCGCATATCCAGCGGAGCATACGCATCTCTGTTACACTTATCTTCTATGAATGACGTTTCTTTAATCCATATCTTTTATGCACAAGATTGTTTTCCTTTAACCATGTCCATGAATAGTTGTGAAATCTCGGAGTTGTCCATATGTGTGCTAATGCTTTCTCTTATTTAATTCTTCTCCTTTGTAAGTGTTTTAAGTGATTAAATAGTCAATTATTTTTGTTCTAATACAATATGATATCAAAATAACTGGTAAGAACTAAAGAATCATCACCAGATGTAGCCGTTTTAACCCAATCTCACGAATTGGTTCTAGTTGACATACTAACTAGTGCAAGTGATATGATGAAAAACTTCCTGAAACACATGATTAGTTAAATCACCTGCACTCAGAGTTCAACATGTTCGCTATCAAGATAGTTTCATTCTAGGCACAATAAGTGATGGTATATTGTTATATAAGTTTTGCCAGAATGCTCCGATAGGGTTCCTGACCTGCTCATCATGTGTCTAACTTACGAGGCTCTTAGCCACTCCAAATTTAATGGTTCCTTTCTTCTCGTTAGAACCTTGCTGTTAATATGTTGACTAGAAATTTTGAACTACGTGGAGAAGTTGGGAGCAAATACAGGTTGGTGCATTCTCAATCCTGCATAGTGTCGACTGATATAAGATTCCCATGGGATATTGCAAGCCATAAAAACTTGGACGATTGCAATTTCTTGAAAAGGAAAACTTGGTTCATTGCTGATCTAGGATCATTGCAACTTTACCTGATTCAATTACTTCCCTACTAGTTCGGGTATTGGTTGCGCAGGAGTGGGTCATTGGAGCAAGAATGGTGGGAGTAAGCCCCCCGCGTTTCATTAATCTGAGATTACTAAAACAAAGAGTTCGTGCCGCTTAGAGCAACAAAAAGTAGAAAAAAATGTAGCAATTACAGGAATTAATTAAAAAGCAAGTATTAGCATTATGGACAGGGATTCACTGAGAATTTGTTTTTGATATTATTGAAAATTTTCTCTCACTAACGTAATAAAAATTGTGAATTGCTCATGAATCCTCCAGTACAAATCAAGAAATAAATTAAAAAAAAACTATCCAGAAAATATCTTGACAGAGAACAATTAAGCAGACTAAAATTGCCAAACCTAAGTTTATGTTATCGGGCAACCATGGGCAAAGGGCAAGCTATTCATATCGACACTTTGTCCTGTGTTTCAGGCTTTTTCATTCAACCTGAGAGAATCATCATAAAAATATTATCTTGGATGCAAATCGTAGGTTTACGAGTGAATGAACTATAATATATCTCGAATTCAAGAATACCTTTCTGCAAACAATAAAGCAATTCACCACAACTTCGGAGTTTTGGTGCAGTTGTATGAAGGGTCTTTTAACATGGTATCAGAGCAATCTAGGTTCAGTGGAAGGGTTTTTCGACACCTTATGCAGCTCTTTGTTTCTGTTTCTTGTTTTTAGGTGCAACGGAAGCTTCAGTTGCGCATAGAGGAGCATGCGAGGTTTTTGCAGAAGATTCTGGAAGAGCAGGAGAAGTCTAGCAATTCATTTATGCCTACAAAGCAAAGCTTAAGCCAAGAAATACAGCCAGAGCCTTCTGATCATACCTCAGTAGAGCAAGCTGAGTCAAAAGATGACTCCAGTTCATCATCTATCAATCTAAAGCACAAAACAACTGATTCACCAACCGATCCATCGTTGCAGCCTCATAAAAGGCTAAAGTTGGATGAAAAGCTAGAAAGGGATCCGTCGTCATCGTAGTTGTGATTAGGTTTGCAACAGATTTGTAATCTCCCCCTTTGAAGTGCTTTTTATGAGAATTTGTCAGCTGCGGCTCCTATATAAGCTTATGAGGAAGAAAGACATTATCAGTTTGTGTAACAAACATCCTATTGAAATTGAAACTATATATGCACGCACAACTTGATTGCAACTCGTTCGTAGACTGCTTAATTTAATTTATTGCTTTTGGTTTTTGAAGAGGAACAGATAATCTTTGTCCAGAAACTCTGCACAATAACTACCAGAATTTGGCAATGTATGCATGTACAGAATTTGATAAATGTAAGCATATCATCAAAGCTTTGAATAATTTGAGTTTGTAAGCATATCATCAAAGCTTTGAATAAGAAGAATGCGGCTCTGAAGGTTCCAAATATTGGTGGATACCAAAAATATATCATAAATTCCATATCGGATTTTGAGGTACTTTATATGCTATTATAATATCGGCTTAATATTGTTAATATTTCTGATATAACCAATATAATATGTTTGATATTATTGATTTCGGTAGGATAGACCATTTACAAAACTACAAACAAGAGGTGTTTTGTAAATTTAAAATGCACACTAAAACATTTCCTCTCACTTTTCTCCAAGTACTAGTAGGTGTGCGTCAAAAGATCAAAATTGCAAATTAGCTAAGGGGCTACTCATCTGTTAAATAGGTGAAAGATGCTATGGACAATGTAGTTATAATCTAAGGAGCTCGCCTGTCGAAGTAGGATCAACATGTACAAAATAACTGGCAGCTACTATTAGATAATAAAGAACTAGAATTAATCCTTTTAAGTAGTTCGAAGTTGCCTCCTGAGAAAAGGAAAAGAGAATAATGGGACAAGAATAATATTCTACAACTTTATATTCCAAGAAGTTTCAAAATTATTTCAACAAAAAAATACAAAAAAAACAACAACAACAACTAAGCCTTCTGTCCCAAGTACTTAGGGTAGGTTATATGAACCAAAAGAGAATCACACAGGATCGCTCACAAGTTTGTCTTTCACTGCAAACTTACCCCAAACATGGAGATATGTGTAGATGACCTGATAGGGGAACTTCTAACGGGGCACAACTTTTTTCCTAGTGAGCCCAGATTTCCTAGTGAGCCCAGTATAAGATTAGAAGAGGATAGAATTTCTTAGTGAGCCCAATTTAATTCCCAAAATATCCTTAACCTATATTTCCTCACTTCCTCTCCTCACTTCCTCTCCACCGGCCCAAACCCAAAAATCCCTCTCTCCTCTCTTCTCCTTCCAACCCGCCGCCGCCGCTGCCAATCTCCGCTGCCCTCCGCCGCCTCCACTGCCACAGCCCAACACCCCACACCTCGCTGCCACACCCCCCGCCACAGCCCCCCACTCTCCGCCCCCACACCCCGCTGCCACAGCCCACACCCTCCGCCCCCAGACCCTCCGCCCCCACCCGCCGCTGCCACACCCCCCACCCTCCGCCCCCACTCTCCGCTGCCACACCCCCACCCTCCGCTGCCTCATTTCTTCTCTCTTGATCTCAGAGTTTTGAGCTCCACTGTAAGTCTCCTCTAATTTAATTTTAATTTTGTTTTATTTAGTTTATTCTTATTTGCTCTGTGACTGTCCTGAAAACTGAAAACTTCTTGTTTGGTTTGATAATAATTTACAATCGGAAAATTCTAAACGAGTACATTTTTTTTGTTAATTTTGTTTTTTAATATTTAGATTATAATTATGAAGAAAATATAATATTGTAATCGTAGTTGTAAAATATGCAAAAATTTAGTTATTTTCTAATTATAGATGTTAATATTAAAATTTATTAATTAATTTAGAAGTTTAATGATATTGTCCTAATGGTTGATTAAGTAACAGAACGGTTTCAGTGTCTTTAAATTTTAATATTACACTATCTTGTAGGTTAAAAATAAATAGATAAAATATGATATTTGTAGCAAATTATACTTTATTACTACTTATTTGCACATAGAAAATTTACTGTTTTGATAAAAAGTATCTATGAATGAAATATCTTTGTATTACATAGATGGATCCGGCAGAATCTTCTCGCGTTCGACCAACTGCCTCGTTAAGGAGGAAGAAAGCAGCATCTCGACCACAAATCCAACGCCCGATACGAGAGAGAGAAATCGAAGTGGCCGTAGATACTGAATTAAATATAGAAACTCCGAATTTGATCAGATATGATAGTGCAAGATTAGAAGAAGGAAGCAGAGGAACCAAGTCAAGATCAATCCACTCCTAATGCACCCGATACGGTAAATTTGACTCGAACCAGAAGCAGACGTCAACCCCCGAGGAAGACAAGGAGACAGTGATCAATGTGTGAGATGTATAATGATATGGATGATGTAAGGAACTTCACGTCGCCGGTGTAAACTTATTTTGCAAACATTTTGACGAATTTGTTGAATTTATGGTTTTTGTTTGTAATGAACCCTATTTGTCACTTTTTATTCGTTTAATATAAACACTACGTTTGTATTTGATCGTTTTTCTTTAATCTGTATAAAATATTGTTTGTTTTATACGTAGGGAACCCTATTTATAATCTTCACTATTTCATTGTATCAGTAATTGTATCGTTGTTTCATTGTATGGGTGTATCCAAGTATCATTATATTAGTATATCGGTGTATCATGAGTATCATTGTATTTGTGTATCAGCAGTATTATTGTATTTGTGTATCATTGTATCATTGTTTGTCGGTGTATCATTGTATCGCAATAAACGATGTATCAGAGTATCAATGGGTTGGTGTATCAGTGTGTCAGTGTATAATTGTATGTTTTTTCTTTCCTTCCCTATATTTCGATAATAATGTATAATTTGTTATTAATATAAGTCCATAAACTGACGTTAAATTCGGTTAACTAATGATACATCAATTTTTATAAGTAAATAGAGTCGATGAGGTAGTGGCCAAATCAAGCTCCTGTCCGGACTATCAGTCCGAACAGGTCGGATTCGTTCGGACTGACAGTCCGAACAAATCAAGTTCGTTCGGACTGACAGTCTGAACGAACTTGATTCGTTCGGACTGACAGTCCGAACAAATCAAGTTCGTTCGGACTAACAGTCCGAACGAACGTGATTTGTTCGGACTGACAGTCCGAACGGAGTTAGTTCGTTCGGACTGTCAGTCCGAACGGCGGGAGGGACGGAAGAAGCGGGTGAAGGAAGAAAGGTAAGATGGGAATTTTTTTTAGAGGGCATAGTTGTTATATATTGGGAGTTTTAACTGGGCTCACTAGGAAAAAACTTGTGCCCATTTAGAAGTTCCCCCTGATAGTAACTCCAGGAGAAATATCTTGGATATGATTATTGTGATAAACAAACTAAGATAAAAAAAACCGAATTAAGATTTTACTACCATCATGCATGTAGACGATAAAAAAAAGTGTCGGAGTGCACCTGCATGGTGCTACCCGTGGAACGCACTTGCAGGTGCCACCCGTGGGTGCTTCCCGCAGGGCACACCTGCAAGTGCCACCCGTGGGTGCTTCTCGTGGGGGCGCACCCGATGGTGCCACCTACGGGTGCTACCCTCGGGGCGCACCCGCGGTTGCGCCCTGCGCGGTTGCCACCTGCGGGGCGCACCCGCGGTTGCCACTCGCGGGGTGCAACTGCGGGATTCACCCCACAGTGCTTCTGTTACGTGAATTTGATCCAAATTTTTAGGGAAACAGTTACCCCGATTTCGATGTTTCTGTTATGCGGATTTGATCTGGATTTGAGGAAAACAATTACTCCTCAATTTATAAAAGGAGGGCAAAGTCCAGAGAAAATGGGGATTTTTTTTTGGAGGGGAGATCTCAAAACGTCTTCTTTCAGAGTTTCCAGAGTAGAGAAAAGAGATGTGATCGTCTTCTTCCCAGTCGACCGTCAACGGAGTGCATCAGTTAGGCTCCACCGCTGCCAGAACTCACATAAATTAAAAGGAGATTTGAAATCAATCTTTCCTCATTCTTTTAATCTTGAATTTTTAGTAATTTTTTTTTATTGCTGTAATTCAAAAGTAAATTAGCCATGTAAGGAAGATTTGATTTTTCAGGCGTACAATGCATATGCTTACAAGTTAGTCCTTCACTGCAACCATGACTGCACTTGCATACTCTGCAGCATTCCCTACAATTGGGAGTAAAATAACGCTTATAAAAGAGACGGGCATTTCCCATGCAATTGAGGCACCCTGCAAAATTCAAACACAATCAAACCGAATCAAGAATGTTGTGAAAACCTGACATGGCTATGTCTAAGGAAAAGAAAAAAAAAAAAAAAAATATATATATATATATATATATATATATATATATATATATATATATATATATATATATATATATATATATATATATATATACAACACCAAAAGAAATGGACAAAAAAATTGTCTTGTTATCAACAATGTTGAAAATAACGTATTATGAAACCCGTTATATTGTGTTACGTAATCTAACGGACCCCAATTCTACGTAACAACTAGAAATAACTCAGTGCACTGTAACAGTATATTTTTTTATGTTATTTTACATTATATTACTTAACGTTACATTAAATTACGTTATGTTACGTTTTTTACAATTTTTTTAGTAATTTATATATTGTTATTGATTGTTTTGATTATTAGTGAATTGCTCTAATTTTTTTACTTAATTAGTTATTGGCTTGTTTAAATGCTTGTGAAATTTCTAAATTTTTAATTTATAATTGTTTCTTTGTTTGCTTGTTACAATTCCTGCTAAAATATCATACTTGTTGATTCTATTGATTCTAATGAAATCAACAGTTATAAATAAAATAAATTAAATATTACAAAATATAAATTAGAACAATGATAATAACTAAAATTGAAATAAAAAATTGGAATCTTATTTTCTTGTTTAAATAATGATTGAAATTACGATTGTTGACTTAATATAATTTATGAATAAAAATATAAAAATTATTGTGAAACTTAACATAAAATTAGAATAGATTATGTATTACAAAATGGTTTTATATTCATTTTTAGATATTTTAAATTTATTTTTTAATTTATAAAAAATTTTTATATAGTTTTATATTTATTTTTATTAAATAAATTGAAATTTGCATAACCTATGTTATTCGTTACGCTATATATGACATAACCTAAAAGAAGCAAAACATTACATTACCATTATCGCTATGTTAAACATTGCTTATTAGACCTAATATTATAGTTTATTAGTCTAGTCTGGGGTTCTTATTTTAAATTTTGATTAAAAAAAGGAAGATTCAATGCACCAAATTTTGGATGATGGTTTCTAAATGCTAAGCTATGAAGTTAAGGATCTTATATTAATCATGCAATATTGATTACCTACGAAAAGAGGTTGGAGAAGAGAAATATAACTTAAAAATAAAGAAAAAGATTATGTTTAACCCATGCATTGGCCTCACATCTCACAAGAAATGTCGGAGCATCCCTGAAAATGGATTAATTGCCAAATCATACACTATGATTGTTAATGATTCCTTCTGTGCTTTCTGCATTTTTTTTTTAAGTTCAAGAGTAATTAGATTAACCAGTGGTGAATAATTATTACCAATGTTGAAAATAATGCGTTTTGAAAATAATGCGTTATGTTGTGTTATGAAACCTAACAGGAAGACAACGTTGCTTAATAGTCGAAAATAACTCAATGTACCGTAACAGTGTATTTTTTCTGTTATTTTAAGTTATTTACAATAATTTTTTAAATAATTTTTATATTGATATCTATTATTTATTTTAATTATTAACGAAGTGCTGTAGTTTTTTTTTACTTGGCGCCTTGTTGTTTGCTAATTTGATTGCTTGTGGCATTGCTAATTTGTTAGTTTGAGATTACATCCTTATTTACTTATTGTCATTTATTTCCAATTACTGAAATTTCTTACTTGCTGATTAAATTAAATTCTCAACTAATCTAAAATAAATAATTAGAAATAACATAAATTGAGTATTACAAATTATAAATTACAATATTAATAATAATTGAAAATAAATTTGATCTTCTTGTTTAGATAATAACTGAAATTATGAGTACGAGTGTAATTTAATTATGAAGATAAATATGAAAATTATTATGAAACTTTTTAGAAATTTAGAATTAATACTGGGATATAAAATATTTTCGAAATTTTTTTTAGAATTTTTTAATTCAATTTCAATTTATAAAATTTATGTTATATAGTTTTATATTTTTTTAATTAAATAAATAAAAAAAATGCAAAACATACACTATGCGTTACGCTATATGCAATATAATCTAACAGAGACAAAACATTTCATTACCGTTATTGTTATTTTAAACAATGATTATTATAATGTAATACAAGAAACTCCATTAAAGAATTCATATTGACATTGAATTTTACGCGTGATAGAGACCGCTTAGGTATAGCGTAGCAATATCAGAATGGAAAAATGAAGGGAAAAAAAAGAGTAGGAAAGGCTAGAACATATAACCAAGAATTTATATAGGATTGATATCCCAGTAGTCGCTTCCCATTTAGAAATTTCAGCGACCTCATCTTTCATCTTCACTTCCATTTTGATTTTCACTCTAAGATCACACATCGAGTTAAAAAGATATCATTCAATCTCCCAGACAGATCCCTGTAGTATGAAACAAGAGAGAAAAAAAAAATTACATAAGATTATAATGGAGCTAGAATTCTACCAGAAGGATTTGCGAATTTGGGCTCATAAGATTTTACAAAGAACTACTAAGATTATTTGAGATTGGAACTTGCAAGCCCATGCGTGCGCACACAAAAAGATTATATGATGGGTCATGTGCACACATACGTGCACACACAATCACACATGTATCTCACTATCTAAATAAATGCTAGAATAATGTGAAACATACTCAAACATTTTTGTAAAAGAAAAACTGGCAAGTCTTTTTTTTCCATAACAATATTAGGTGGCAGTAGCTACTACGCCTACTAATAGGGATGGTAATAGACGCGTCCACATATCAAATTTTGATCATTCTATACAAAATTTTGAATTAAAAAAAGAAATTTTCATTTGTAATTCAAAATTTTGTATAAAACAGACCAAAATTTAGTCCGTGGGTACGTCCATTACCATCCCTACCTGCTAATCTCAGTAGCAAGATCCCAAATAGCCACAGTAGGCTCAAACTTAGTATTCCACTTCTTGACTTCAACTAAAGAGATGATATGAAAGAGAACAATTTAGTTTTTTTCCTCCTTAAATATTACTTTGAAAAAAAAAACCATAAGAAAGAGAACTAATTAGTTTTTCCATTGAAAATATTGCTTCCGAAAAAGAAAAAAAAAGATCACATACTACTATATATCATGCATTCAGAGAACTAATTAGTGTTTGGGTTTTTTTTTGGGTAGCTCACCGGTGAATGTGAATATAGGGTCACAAGTGTGAAGTTAGCCTCATGCTATACCAAAACAAATCAATTGCTCGAAGCTTTCATAAGAGTAAGGATCATACATGCCCCAGTGATAAGAGAATAGAAAAGCAAACGCTATGGGACAGATCGCCTCAGGAGTGACAATCCCTTCTGTTTGATTAATTAAAAACATTTGTTCATCATTTTATTATTTCCTCCTATTTTCAAACAAATTATCCATGCACTCTATAACTAAATTCACAAGATAAGCTACCATATTTCAAACTTGTAGAAGATTAAGATGGATATGATCTGAATGACCAGAAACTGCCACGAATACTCATTTCATATTTTTTTTTATTTGATAAGTGAAACTCAAAATAATTTTTATTAAAATTCTTAGAAAATTCATAAAGAAAAAGTAATATATAGATACAATTCATGGAAAATCGAATAGAAGATGGAATCTAATATAAGATGAATCCTACTGCTACTAAAACAAAGAATCCTAATACTATAACTACCAACAAGTAAATTTTTCGAGCTTGTTCTTGGTCAATGAATGTTTTCATCCTATATATCAGAGAGAGAAATGTTTTTCTCATTGGAGAATACAATATTGGTGTCTAGATTAATGTTTAAAATAATGATAACGGTAACGTAACGTTTTGTTTTTTTAGGTTATATACCATATAGCGTAACGCATAACGTAAGTTATACGATTTTCTATTTATTTAATAAAAATAAATATAAAACTATGTAAAATAAATTTTATAAATCAAAATTTGAATTAGAAATTCTAAAAGAAAATATAAAAAAATTATATCCCAAATTCTAAATTTCTAATAAGTTTCACAGTAATTCTAATATTTATTTTCATAAATTAAATTATATTCAAACCCATAATTTCAGTCATTATCTAAATAAAAAAGCAAGATTTCAAATTTATTTTCAATTATCATCAATATTTTAATTTATATTTTGTAACGCACAATTTATGTTATTTTTAATTGTTTATTTTAGATTAGCTAAGAATTTAATTTAATCAGGAAGTAAGAAATTTCAGTAATTAGAAAGAAATTATAACAAAAAAATGCATTAATTGGAAAGGAATTATAACAAGTTAATAAGAATATACAAGTTAACAATGTCACAATCAATCAAATAAGCAAACAATAAGTCGTCAAGTGAAAAAAAAAACTACAGCAATTCACTAACAATCAAAATAAATAATTGAAATAAATATAAGAACTAATTAATAATTATTGTAAATAACGTAATATAATATAATTTAACGTAATGTAACGTAAAATAACATAAAAAACGCACTGTTATGGTGCATTGAGTTATTTTCGATTGTTAAGTAACGTTGGCTTTCCGTTAGTTTTCATAATATAACATAACATGTTTCATAATGCGTTATTTTCAACATTGGTCTAGATTTGCCTGCTTATTATGCATTGAACTGTTGCACCGACACATCCAGCCACCGTGCAAAAAAAATTCAGAATAACAACAAGACATGTGTCTCCACAGCATTGCTTGACACAATGTCCGTGGTAATATAAACTATTCTAAGTTTCTAACTTCATTTGGACTTACCACGCCTTAAGTCTAAAAGAGTTTCTTTTATGGAATTTATAGTTGTTTGGGTCATGGCATGCTAATGTGTTTCCTGTTAGCATAAATATTGTTTTGTGGGTTCTCTTCCAGTTGCTCTTTACCATGATAATCCTTTTATTAGCAGTGCAAGGAAAATGAACAGATTATATTTCACTGTAAATTTATGTCATATCACCTGCTTGTTTACTAATTTTGTATTTCAATTCAATATTCATTCATTCATTCTATGTTTGATTAAATATTCAACAGAAATATCCAACTTATGTTAATGTATTAATTACAAGCCATCTTATTTGAAAGTTGCGATAACATACTTTTGAGATTTTTTTTTTTTAGCAAAAGCGGTAGATATATTCCCCCGTGTTCTACTAAATAAACTTTAACAAAACGTACTAATACATACTAGATAGTCTTGGTTTGCCTCCTCATGAGGCTAAGTTACTAAGACATGCTTAAGATTACATAAAGTAATTTGTTACAAATTTGCTTTCGTCTATGAAAGTACCACTCCTTCCTTTCATCTTGCTTCACCTTTATTCCTTCTCCTATGCCTCTTCTATGTGGACTCTCCATAGGTGTCTTCCTCTTGTCTCTCTCCGTCCTCTGCAGCTGCTAGGCTGGTTAGGTCCAATCTTCTTCTTTGATATGTTCTTTGCTACTTGTTACTTCTTGGTTGCTCCTGAGTCTCTTGATCATGTTCCGTCCATAGATCACTACTGGTGTTAATACGAGAAAATGTGCATACTATGGATGTATATTTTGATGACAATATACAATTGTTCGTTTCTAGCCAAACGTGCCAACTAATACTGCTATGACTTTGCCTTTAAGTTTATTTTTATAATGTTCCCAAATGTTTTTTATTTCCAATATTTCACTTCTCCAGTCATATTCTGTATGTTTTTCTTTTATCATTGCCCACAATACATCTATGAATGGACACTCTATAAAAAAAAAATGACTTATATTTTCTCCTTCTCTTTGGCACAATATATATCTCCCTGGCCCAACCCATCCTCATCTCTACAGATTATCCCATATCAAGATAGCATTTCTTTCTGTTATCCATAGGAAAGGTTGAATTTTATTTGGCACATTAATTCTCCAAATTGTATTTGCTATTTTATCTATTAGCCCTTTGTATGTAATGACCTTATAACATGAGGCCACCGAATATATTCTATGTCTAGTCCATAGCCATATTGGGTTATCTGTCTTTTTGTTCGGGCACTATATGGCCCAATCTTATGAATAATTTTCTTCTTTGTTCTTATACTCTGTAATCTCCGTTATTTAGAGGCCCTATTTTATATGACCCTCTCCTATAATGAGCCTTAACCGAGTCATACTTTCCACTTAGAGAGTTCAAATAATCATGGAGAGACGTATTTTAGTTGTTCTTTGCCTATCCACTTGTCCTTCCAAAATATTATTTTACTCCCATCCCCCAACATATATGTAGTTCCTGTTATAAATATCTCCTTTATTTCCTGTAGATCTCTCTAGAATTGTGACACATTTTTGGATTTTCTTATTCCATTTCCCCATATCCCTTGTTTGTTACCATATTTTCCTCTAAAAATTATACTTACATTCTTGTCCAGTGATTTTACTATTTTCCACCACCATTTCAATAGAAGTGTTGTGTTCATTTGTTCTATTTGTGTAACTCTCATGCCTCCTTGTTCCTTGCTATTGCACAGCTTACTCCACCCTCCCAAATTGTGGGCTTTGTCTTCTTGTTTAACTCCACCCACAAGAATTCTCTTCGGATTTTTTCAATTTTCTTTCGTGCCCATTTAGGCATTCTGTACACTGATACCTGATATAATGGAATCACTGATAATATTGAGTTGATCATCACAATTATGCCTTCTAAGGATAGGAAACGAGTTTGTCATCCCTCTAATTTTTTTTTTTGTATTACAATTCCTACCCAATCTTTCTTTCTTAGCTTTTTTTTTCTCTTAGAGACACCTCCAGGTATCTTATTGAAAATTCAATCCTTTTGCATCCTATGATTCTTTCTATTATTTGATTTTCAATATTCCTTTCCCCCATTAAAATTATGTGGCTTTTATCATAACTAATCTTAAGCCCTGACCATAATTCGAATGTGTGCAAGATACATTTCCACACAATTACTTTCTTTACATTTACTCTCTCAAACAGAATCGTGTCGTCAACATATTGTAAATTAGTAACATATGACTTCTTGCTAGCACAAAGCCCTCCAATGAATTTAGCATCCCTTGCTTTTTGTATTATTGTGTTCAGGCCATCTACCACCAATATAAATAGTAGAGGGATAGAGGGTCTCCTTGTCTCAAGTCTCTTCTATATTTAATTTTATTTCTCACGTCTCCATTGCACATGATGTTAGTCTTAACTAATTTTAACCAGTTTTCCATCCATGCTGTCCATTTTGGTCCAAATTCCTAACTTTAAGTGCCTCCATTAGACAATCCCAGTTTACTCTATCGTAAGCTTTTTAAACTTAAGTAGGAATCCCCTCCCTTTCTCCTTGTTAACTTGATGAACTATCTCGTGTTATTACGGTCCATCCAAAATACTCCTCCCTTTTTACAAATCTTGTCTGATATTCTCCCATTAATTCTAGTAATTTCTGAGTTAGTCTATTTGCTAAAATTTTTAATATTATTTTAATTGTGTCATTAAACAGCAAAATTGGTCTATAGTTCGTGACTAGCTCTGCTGTGTTTTTCTTTAAGATAATGACTACCTTTGCATAATTAAGTCTATCCATTCTTGCTCTCCCATAATTTAACTATGATATTAATTTCATCAAATCATCTCTTATCACATCCCAAAATCTTGTGTAAAAGAAAATTGGGAACCCATTAGGGCCTTGTGCCTTCTCCTAGGCCTGTCCCTTTATTGCTTCTTTAGTTTTTTCCTCTGTGATTTCTTTATGTAATTCCATTACTGTATGTGTTTTCTCCCAAATGTACTCCTTAAATTTTATGTCATATTCTCCCTCCTTTCCCAATATGTTTTTAAAGTGATTGTATATATGATTCTGTATAGTCTTCTACTCCTTAACTTCCACTGACCCTATTTTTAATGACTTTATTTGGTTTTGTCTCTTTCGATTATTGGCTACCCTGTGGAAGTATGTTGTGTTATAATCCCCTTCTTTAATCCATGTCCTCGATCTATGTCTCTACATTATCTCCTCTCTATATAATATCTCATTTAATTCTTTCCTCTTACTCCTCAAAACACAACCTTCCTCTGTAGTTATTTGTTCCGGTTCCTCTTTTTTCTCTAAGTCTACTATTTTCTTGTTAATGTCTTCTTCTTTTGTTTTATACTTCCAAATGATTCTTTTTCCCACCTCTTCAGTGCTTTCCTCAATCTTTTGAATTTTTTAGAAAAATTATCCACTGCATCTCTAACTCTTGTTGGGTCTGTCCAACTTCTCTTTACTATCTTTACCAGATCACTCACCTCCAACTATATTTTCTCAAATCTGAAAGATCTCCTAAATTTTTCTCTCATTGTTTCCCAAATTTAATTTAGAGGAATATGATCTGAAGTTATTCTGTAGTATGTTCCTATGTGGCAAGGCGGAACTTAGTATCCCATTCAGTTGAGATCATTATCCTGTCCAATTTTACTACACTAGGATTCTCCCTAAAACTTGACCATGTATATTTTAGTTTCATTAAGACAAAGGATATCTAGCTGAGGGGCTGCTCATACCTCTCTAACCACTCTTCTTTTGACTCCACTGCCTAGACCTCTGATGTTCCAAATGATGTAATTCATGCTAAATATTTGTTATATTTTTCCCCTCCTTTCCATGTATCTCTAATTACCTTCACTCTCTTTTCTCCCCAATTTTCTTTTATGGAAGTTTAATGTCTTATTTTCATCTACCATTGTTACCCCATATCTATTTTACAAATCGAGGCCAATTGTAATAAAAATGAATCAGACATTAAACTAAAAGTTGAGGACGCATATGAGATATCGGGTACTAAGCTAGCATTTCTTTTGGAAGCCATCAAAGTCGTCTCTCCAGTCTCTATCTCCCTGCTTGCCTTTTGGACAAGCAGCCTTCTGTTTCTTCTACTAGAAGTGTCTTTGTTAGGTGGCTCCTTGTTTTCATTGTTCTATATTATTTGCAATTCTCTGCTAATTTCCGTTATCTCTTCTTTCTTATTTTCTTCTTCAAGCTTACCTATATCTGAGTCCCCTTCTGAAATGGAATCTAGAGTGGAGATTCCAATGGTACCAGTTTTTTTATTTAAAATACCTCCCTTGCATTTTATACTAATCGTCCTGAACCTTCTTTTAGTTTTTCTATTAGTAGAGTGTCGATTTTCTCATGAACCACCTCTCCATTTTCAAGAGCCTTTTGCACCATATCTTGTTGTAGCTCTAATCAAATTTCCCCAGTTCTCCTCTTTTGCTTGACTCTGATTATCTGATGATTCATGGCTAATTGGACTTATGGACTCACTCCCATCTCCTTATCTATGAAAAGCCTCCTTCCCCTTAATACTCCTTGGGCTCCCTATTTCATTCGTGGGCCTAGCTTCTTTGTCCTGTGCCTCCCTTGACCATTCTCTTAGTCTGACTTTGCTGACTCACTAATTATTGGTCCTGACTAACCCGGGTTTCCATGTCTTCCATCTCCTATTTCTTTGTGCTATCATTTAATGCGAACTTCTCTCTTGTCTGCTTTCTTATTGGCCCGAGCGGCTGCAACGCCTCGTTCTTCGCTTCCCCATTAATGCTCCAACCTCTTGAGGAGAATTTCCAAAGGAGCACACCTTTTTTTCTAGTGAGCCCACTTTTCCTAGGGAGCATGCTCTCTCTTTTGAAAAAAGAGGCTTTTTCCTATTGAGCACACAATTAATTAAAAAAAAAACTTCCCTACATCCTCTCAACCACACCCACATTTTAAAACCCACCTCCTTTCCTTTTCCCGCCTCCGCTCGTCGCTCGTCGCCCGCCGCCTCTGCTTATAGTTTTAGTTTCTTTTTTCTTTCCCTTTTTTTGGGTTACATCGGAGCGCTGCAGGTGGGAAAGAGCAGGAGAAGAGAAGATGATGAAAGCGGTATTTAAGTAAAAAAAAAAAATCAACGACAAACTTGTAATATTAAATAAGTTCTTAAGTGGGCTCATCAGCAAAAATGGTCTGCTCCTCTAGAAGTGTTCATGTGTTACCTTGAGACCCCCCGAAGCCTTCTTGCCTTTCCGTTTGAGGTAAGCCTGAACTCTCTCTCCTCTTTCGTCCGCTGACCTTCTTTCCTCTACGGGTCCCTTCTCGACTTGGCTCCCAAGGCCTCCGCCTGTCTTTTTCTTCTTTCCCTCTTCGACAAAATTAGCAGTTTCAAGATATTTTCTTGTATTTCCTTCGGTCTGTCCTTCTTTCTTTCTAGATTTTTTTATTAGAGTTTTTACATATCTATCCCTTAAATTTTTAAAAATTAAAATTTAGTCAATCAAATATTCGTATTTATAATTTAGTCTCCCAAATCATTTAGTTCCAGTCATATTTTTAGACTGAATTTTCTGTTATAGTTTTTAGATATTTTACTTTAATCTTTTCTTTCCTTTCCCTCTTCTCTCTCTTTCTTGGTTCCTTTTCCATTTTTCTTTTCCCTCTTCCCCTTTTTTTTTTTTTTTATTGGATTCTCTCGAGTTAATTCAATTTAGAGATTAACTGGGAGGAGAGAGAGAAGAAGAATTGAGAGGAAACAATAAGAAGAGAAGGAAAGAGTATATCTTCTTCCTTCTGGCATCCCAGCCTCATTACTGCTACTCTGCTGCGGTCTGTCTTCTGTGTAGTTCTCGGGTCCACCTCACTATCGGTCTCCCCGTGCGCAAGGGTATTAGTAACTCCTAACTTTATAGAATAAAAATTGGTTTTTTTTTTACCTTCCCCATCCTTCGGCATTATCAGCGGCTCCCTAGTTTTCTCATTGTTTACAGCACTTATCGCTGATTTATGCCCTACTGGAGCAGCAATCTGCTTCCAAAGACCCGTCCCGGCCGTTAATTTTGTGATTTCTTTAGTTGTTTGTGTTGATGTACTGTTTGTTGTTCTTCTGATTTCTGTTGTCGGCCGTTTTGTTGGAGCCGCCCACTTGACCAGCTGCAGTGTTTTAGCCTTTGGGTTCCATGGGCATTCCAGCGCTCTGTGACTCTCACCGTCCCAGCAATAGCAAATGATTATCGCCTTTACCTTACCTTCGCCTTCGCCGAGAATTGCCTTTACCTTCTGTTGTCATTACAAAAATGAAATATTCATATAATCTAATATTTCTGAGATACATTTACTCCAATTAGTATTTTCAAAAAGTACATTGCTTTGGGGATAGATTTTTTTTTTTACTTTTGGGAAGAAATCAATTCATATTTAATTAAAAAATTTGACCTACTTTTTAAATTATAAAACTTTGATGAACTTTGGGCATGGAGTACTTTGTGCATTGTTTAGTAATTTTTGTGAGGTTTACATGCACTTGAAGTTTTGAACCATGAGTAGTCATAAAAAAACAAAAAAGTTAATCAATCTAATTAAAACATAATTGATCCGAACTAGCCATTTTCTTGTCCAAATTGGGGAAAACTAAACAAAAGTATGGGGAAAAAAAAATGTGATAATTTGATAGAAAGAATGGGACTAGGAGAGAGCCATTTGACTTCACAGGGAAGATTGATTGCCAAGAGAAATTGGCAAATAAAGAAAGGGAGATCGATTGAGAACGAGAAAGCAAAAGAGAAAGATCAAGAAAATGAGTAGAAGGGAGAGATGGAGAGAAGGAGATAGTAACCAATTTGAGGTTGGTAGAGAGGGGACACTAAGGCACAACAAAATTGAGTAGAATTTTGGTTAAACAAAGAGAAGTACATGATAACTCAGGTAAAAAGTTAGGCACAACAAAACTGGATGGAGCCAAGTTAAAGAAACTAGGAGATAGTATATGATAACGCAGGTAAAATGCTGGGTAGGACTAGAATTATGTGATTGACTACAAATCAAAGTCATTTTGCATTTGATGTTACCTAGGTATGCAACACTCTTAAAATCATATACTATCTCCTAGTTATCATATACTATCTCCTAGTATATGATAACTACCAGCATTTTACCTGCGTTGTCATATACTATCTCCTAGTTTACCTGCATTTGATGTTACCTAGGTATTCAACACTCTTAAAATCATATTATCTTGCTTAAATCGATTTCCACGATATAAAATCCCAAACCTCATAATTTTTTTCCTTTAGAGGTTCATTGATATATGCATTACAATTGTAGGTTTGGATTGTTCCTTCAGCTAGCCAAATGTGTAATTTTATAAATTAATGCATATTCAGATAGTATATCTTTACGCCTTTCTTTATCTCTAAGTTTCGATATAAGTTCGTATTCTTTGAGTGTAGCCTCACCAACCTTGCTTTCTTTCCTTTTTTGCGAACTATAGTTCTCAAAGTTTTCCTCATTTCTATGCTTTACAAAAATTTATGAGATGTTTTTCTCTTTAATTACCTTTTGGAGTTGTTAATTCCAACACCTTCTTTTGAAAGCAATCTATGTTCTTAATTTCTCCTGGTATTTCTTTAGATATCTTCTCAATATAACAAGACATATTACTCAACATAACTTGGTCTCATAAATTACAAATACTTTCCATTTATCATTCAATCCTTTAAAATAGATTTCTTTATTTAAGTTCCACTATCGAGTTCATAGTTTCCTATTCATTCTAATTGTTCCCTACCACTCCTTAATTTAAACGTTCTATATTTCTAAGGTTGCTCTCTGTAGGAGCAACTTTATAATCTTTTTACCACCTATTTACAATCGTAATAAGAAAAAAAAATTATTTTACTATTTTTTTATCCACTTTGAGCAATATCAAATGTTCTATCTCTGTTTAAATCATGTTTTTGCTATTAGAGGGTCATGATATTTTAAAATCTAAAGTTCTTATTTTTCATATAAATTTTTAATCCATATCTAAAGAATTGAATAAAATCGAGGGAACTTAATCAAATCATTCACATGTAAGAATTTTTGTTCTCAACCATTAAAAAGAGTGCATAATTTCTCTAGTATTAATAAAAAGCCTTGTTGTATTTTATTTCTTTCGCATAGTTGAGCACTAGATAGGTATTTATTGTTTTGTTATCAGGCTCTAGGTCTTCCTTAAATCTATTTAACAAGTCGCTTCTATTATTTGTTGGTTCCATACATTCAGCTTTTATTTGAAAAGTAGCTATGCTAGGTATTTTGCCTCATCTCCTTTTTCATCCTTTTCTTCTTTGATGTCATTTTTAAAGTAATTACATGTTTCATCTATACATATTCATTTATTTTTTGAATACTTTTTACGGTTGCAGTCAACTTGTTAACTTTTGAATGGACTTTCTTCTATTGCTTTTGTCATCTTCTTGTCATGATGTACCATATGTTATGATATATTGAATAACTTTTATTTGTAATTTTAGTTGTATACACTTGAGCATACAGTTTTTGTAAAGGTGTCTCAAATCCATTCATTAAGAAATAGGTTAGTAAAACAAAGGCAAAGAGATACTATGATTTAGTCCTATATTGGAAAGATAGTTAAATGAACAAGTATTTAAATATGTTTAGACTCATGGCTCAAATAGGGCTATCACTTGAGTCATCTTAGCCTAAATAAAATTAGACAAGTTCATTTTCATTCATAGGTCTTTGCATGTCTCAGTTTGCAATAAGTGCTATCAGAGCCGATGGTTCGATGGACTTTTCAATGAATTTAAGGATTACTTTTAAATACATTGTGTATGGGTTAGAACTCAAGATGGAGCAATTTGGTGTTATATTGAAGGGTTCCAGTTTGGACATAAAGAAAGCCTCCGTAAAGATGGAGTGATTTCGTGTCATATTGAAGAAAATATCTTAGACACAAAGAAAGGCTCCATAGAGGTTCACATATTGCCAAAAAAGTGGTGCAACTTGGTTCATCAAGCAAAGTACCGAGATGCTATCTACGTTAGTCATGATGATAGGAAGGACCAAGGCTTGGCTGAATTCGAGCCAAGATAGATATTTGTTAGGATGTCTTAAACGCATTCATTAAGAAGTGAGTTAGAAGTAAAGGCAAAAAGATATTAGGATTTAGTTCCACATTGAAAAGGTGGTTAGATGAATACATGTTTAAATATAATTAGACTCAGAGTTTAAATCGGATTAATCCTTTTGAGTTATTGTAGCCTAAATAAAATTAGACATGTCCATTTCCACTCATGGTTCTTTGCATTTCCCAATGTGCTATTTTTTTCCCCACACGTTCAATATCAAGTAGTAAGTAAGAAAAGAGAGGTAATGCGTTTGAAAAGAGTACTTGACAAAGCTCTATTAGATACTAAAAAGAATAGAGTGGTAACTGATAGGTAGATAAATAGGATGATGAAGTAAATCCTTGGGCAAGTTGGGTTTATCTCCATTTATGTTAAATTTAGATTAAAGAATTTGAGTTTGCTTGTTTCCGGACAATATCCTTTGATAGGATTTGGTATATCAGGTCAATTTGTGCAGTAAAGTGCTTAGTAAGGTATCAAAGGAGCATTCTTCTATTAGTTGAACCCCATTATTTGAAGTCTAAATTCAGTCTAATGTCTACACGAATTTGAGAATGATGTCAGGATACAAATCAAATGAGCATTGTTCATGTTTGTACTTTGTACATTATTCAAATCATATTACCAATTGGATATTTGAATAAGCCAAATTCGCTATTGTATATGCTTTACGAGGTCCTTTTTAGTAAGTAATAGTTATTTCAAACTATCGGAATGATAATTATCATTGAACTAAATTTAGTAACTATATAACACATCTGATGTATTAATCTCTCATATGAGGTTGGAAACAAGGCCGATCCAAATATGTAGTGACCTTGTCATATGGGTTCAAAGCATTCTTGCCCAATTTAGCCGATACAACTAAAATTGGCTTATAATGATAAGAGAGATTTGAAATACCAAGAATTATTTTCATGGTACTTTGTTCCAAGAAAAAATAATATAATAATGTATAAAACTTTTATGATTTATCTTTTGTCTTATTCAGAACAAGTGAATCGACGAATCATCATTTCACAGTCAAATCTTGGAAGCTGATAGCCCCAGCTAACAAAACTTGAAAATTATTCTCTCTGACATCCCTAAATAGCAATCCATTGATCTAATCCTCTATAATTAATCATATTATCTTTATATAAATAAATAATTTTATCTATTGTTTTTTAAATACTTTTTCTCATATTAGTTCTTAACCTTTAATAAATTTTTTGTTGAATTAGACAGTTGAATCAAATATATTGCATACCTTAGCTTCTTTAATATTATTTAAATTTGCTAAGCATGTACAGTAACAATAAGAAGAAAACTTAAAAATGACTTTATCAAAATTTTAAACTCATAACTCATTCGTGTAAGTTAAATAAATAACTCGGTGTTGTTACCACTAGGAAGATATTATGCAGTAACTATTAGATTATACAAGCTATGACTAATACCTAACCGGGTAATTATAATTATTCAAATAAATAAGCCAAATATTTCCAATTATGTTTACTATTATTTTTTTTGTAATCTTAAAATAAGTAATAATTTTTTAGTATTTTGATACCAGCGGTTCAATTACGACCCGTGTGATAACCCACATTGTTAGCAAATCATATATCTATATGTTTAACTAAGTGATCATGTTATCAATAGAATTAACTAAAAATAGTTATTGTTATGATTTGTATATAGGTCATTATAGTCATATAGTATCATAAATAGGATGTCAGGCCTTGACGTGCAAAAAAGAATTATGAGAGAGTGCTAAATATACAATAAATTTTGCAAACTGAAACTTCTTGTTGATTCCATAAAACTGAATATTTAGAGGGAAATTCCAACAAAATAGTTGGTAGCTACCAAGCTTCTAGAAGGTTGGACACTTGTCACTGCAAAATAGTTGGCTGCCACCTAGCTTCTAAAAGGTCTGACACTTGTCGCACTCTGAACCCTCCTAAGACACACATGTCTCTTAAAGAGAAGAGGATTAAGGCTATAAGAACTCTATACTTTTTCCAATCTCTTCAGCTAAACTAAAGCTGCAAGGCAGAGGAGGGGGGGAGAGAAGAAAAGGAAAAAAGCAGGATCTTCAAGTCATACTTTAAGGTAATGATCCTTCATCATCTAATTTGATTTTTGATTCCATAGTAGAGATTAAATGAGTCCTTTTGAATTTATTGTAAGAATTTCTAATTGGTTTCAAGAGAAGAGAGGGGAGAGAGATTCCGGCGAGGGGGTAATTACCGACAGGGTTCACCCCGACCATCCTCCAGCCGCCAGCGAGCGGGGATCAGGCCCCGATGGCCTGGGAGGCCGCCCCACCTTACTGCATTAAGGATTTAGGTTCAGTCCGTTGGCCGAGACAATCAAGTGTAAGAAGAGAGGAAAATTAATTTTAGGCCACTTAGAATTAGAAATTATTTTTAGACCCATTTGGTCTGAAAAATTAGTTATAAAAATCTAAAATAATTACAGAAACTGTCTAAAAGACTTAGAAATGTATGGAGAGGTTTTATCTTAGTTATAAGCAGATATATGAAACTAGGTTAAAATAGATGTAAAAATCATATTGTATATATACTAACATAGAATTACTGTGATTGTCTTGATTAATTGGCAGGAAATTAATTAGAAATATTTGGACCATCATCAAAAAGAGAGTACTCTTTCCTTACTGGTTTATTCTGAATGTATTTTACCAAAATATATGTAGAATCTTTATCATCATTCAAAATGATTGATTGAAAATATGTTATTACGTAAATTATCAATCTATATTTACTTATGATGTGAAAAATGGATCGGACATGATAACTAAGGGGTAATAAAAATAATGTAGATATGGTTGATCTTTTAAAATACTTGATTTGGTTAATCAATACTAGTTATGAAAATAATTCTTCATTTCATATATTCTTTGGATATTATGATCATTACAAATTATGTGACATAATGAAACTGTATGTGTGTCAAAATTTGAGTTGCAACATTACATATTTCAACCACACCATTTTGATACTATTTGCAATGGTTAATTCTCATATACCATGTGACATCACGAAATAGAATATTCATTACAGTTGCAAGTGATCTTTAAATAGATGACTTCTAAATGTGTTTTTGGATCGCTTGATTAGTTTTCATGCACATAAGTTGATTGAAATCAAGTTTTAAGTCTTACGAGTAAAGTACTTTAGAAATATGAAGTTTTATACATTTTCATTCTTTCATACTATTTAAGTGCTAGTGGTATCTTGCAATTTTGTTAAGTGTTATGCAATGTTGAAAATAACGCGTTATGAAACCCGTTATATTGCGTTACGTAACCTAACAGAATCTCAACGCTACATAACAACGGGAAATAACTCACGGGAAATAACTCAGTGCGGGAAATAACTCAGTGCATCATAACAGTACGTTTTTACGTTATAATACATAACGTTACATAAAATTATGTTATGCTCCGTTATTTACAATTATATTTTAGTAATTTATATATTGTTGTTGATTATTATTTTGATTATTAGCAAATTGTTGTGATTTTTTACTTAATTAGTTGTTGGTTTGTTTGATTGCTTGTGAAATTGCTAACTTGTTAATTTAAATTTGTTTCCTTATTCACTTGTTGTATTTCGGTTGCTGAAAATTACTCATTGATTATATTAAATTTTTATTAAATTTTTAACTGAACTGAAATCAACAATTATAAATAAGATAAATTAAACATTACAAAATATAAATTACAACAATGATAATAACTAGAATTTAAATAAAAAATAAAAGTCTTGCTTTCTTGTTTAAATGATAAATGGAATTACGATTGCAGACTTGATATAATTTATGAAGATATGTGAAAAAAACTTAATATAACATTTGAATAGATTATGTATTACAAAATGGTTTTATATTCTTTTTTTCTGATATTTTAAATTTATTTTTTAATTTATAAAAATTGTTTTATATTGTTTTATATTTATTTTTATTAAATAAATAGAAAATTGCATAACCTACGTTAAGTTTTACGTTATATGCGATATAACCTAACAAAGGCAAAACGTTACGTTACCGTTATCGCTATTTTAAACATTGGTGTTATGTACAAGTGGAAGTGATTGAAATGTGATGCCAAAGCTATGTGAAGTCTATGAATCTGAGTGTCTTAAAAATCCTCATAATGTCTGCAATGGAGTGATTGAAGTAATTATAAGGATGTGTAGCTAAGTGGCATGCATAACTAAGTGTCATATTGTTAAAATGGAGACCAAGAGTCCCATATCTAAAAGCTGACGTGTTACCTAATGTATTATTTAGGTGGTTATTGGGCAAAAGTGAAGTGGATTTTAGGCAACCTATGTCATGATTAGGTAAGCTTGATCTCGGTCTCCAAGCGATTATTAAATGTTTATGTGTATCCAAGGCTATTGGGCAGTAACTTATAGCTTCAGTGTGCCATGGGAAAAAATTATAAATATACGTGAATGTTAACAAATGAGGAAAAATTGTAAACTTATGTGAATGTCGGAATATGATGGGATGTTGGTGGTTCTATGTTAATATTTTGATTTCATTAATAACGTAATATTTGTGAAATATTAAAAAGAATTGAATGATTGCTCTTTTGAATTGTGTTGCTTCATTTACCAAATTAACTTATGATTTCTAAAAATAAGTTTAGAATTTCTTTTAACATTGATAGTATGTCATGCTTTTATTGTAGTATAAACAGAGATGACTAGATAAATTCAACTTGCATAAATCTAGCAACATTGTCTTTTTTTCATGTTTTCATGGCATTGTTTTATGACAAGGATAGTTGTCAAGTGATTTGAAATATATTATTTAAAAGTTATATTATTGTAGATTTGTGTTGCATCTATCTCCATTTTGCTTCGTGATTGATATGTTTATTAAGTGTTTATGAAATTGTTAAAACATTTATAGTGCATCTTTCAATTAAAATTAATATAAATATTATACTATCCAACTTGGCCAATCTGCTAGTGATAATGGTTGTATTCATTGAGACGCAATTCACCTGGTAGTTCTACAACCATTTCAAATTTGGAGTAGCTTGTAGAACTTGACAAGAGGGATATGTCAAGTGAAGGTGATATATTTTGAACACACTTTTCGAGATGCCGTATATATACATGTGTGTAATATGTGTGGGTGTGTGTGTATATGGACGTATGTAAATATATTATGCATGTGTGTGTGTGTGCATATGTGGACTGTTTTTATTTCCTTAGCTTAATCTCCACTACAGGTTTGGGGGCATAACAGTCCGACAACCAAAACTTTTGATACTGAGACACCAGAAAAGGCAAACTAAAACCACGACCCATGTTTTCAAACCTTTCTTCCATATATGTACATAGGAACAAATATATATATATATATATATATATATATATATATATGGAATTACTGTAGGTGAGCCGCCAGCTCAGAAAAGTTACGTGAGCTAGCGGCAAAACTATAATGATCCAATGATTTTTCTTCAAATTTTTTTAACAATTACCATCTCTATCTTCTTAACTTCTTTCAGATTAAATTTTATAAATTTTAAAGTTCATTTACCCTTTCATCAAGTGCATACAAAATGTTTTATTCATTTAAAACCGTTAATTTTGTGTTAACTTGATGGAGGACCAAATCAAAACTAAAACCTAAGAATTTGGATATGAGTGAACCCTAAGGGGTCGAGATTATAATCCAAAAGAAAAATTTTAAAAATAATTATTTGAGATAGTGGAAATGAACTGCAGCTCAGGTAACTTACATGAGCTGTCAGCTCATTTCCATCTCTCTCTCTCTCTCTCTCTATATATATATATATATATATATATATATTTTATATATATATATATATATATATATATATATTTTATATATATATATATATATATATATATATATATATATATATATATATATATATATATATATATATATATATATATATATATATATATTCAGATACTGTGTTGTGTGAATCCCCTCTCTTGTTGTGGATATCCATTTAAATATCCAAATTATACCTGCCAAATATATTTCTAAATCTTAACCTATAGAGTGGATTCAGACAATTGGATATCAATTTACTCCAGAATTCTGAAGTGTTTTTTCTTGTCAATTTCATTCTTGTCATAATTGTACATGTGAATTCATACTCCACTATTTACTTTGAAATTTGTTAAGTCTTTCCTTCTTATCTCTATCATTTGAAATATATGTGGTTTTTTGTTGATGACAATTGCAATCTATGAAGGCGAAATAGTACTTATCCTATGTTATGAATGGACTGTTGTATTGCAGCAGGTTCGTAGCTTCATATCTCACGCCTGGATCTTAGATATTCATTTCAAACATTAATGGTAGAGTAATATAAATATTTCAAAGCTCTAGTGATTCATTGAGATGTTTGATTTCTGACATACCTTTCTGATGTTTTTATTTCTTGCAGCAAGAGTCGGTGTCCATGGGAACCAGTCAGAACTACATGGAAAACTGATAATGTTCGGGCTAATGCTAACTCATTCACCGAATCTTCTTGCAATTTCTAAGACTGCCATTACCCATCGTGTAATGTCAGACCTTCCATTTTTCGAGAAATGCATCTTAATCAGACGAGTACAAGGGAGAGTGAAATTCCAATTTCCAACACATTTGTATTGTATAACCACCTCAGGTTAGTCAGCTCTGGCCATCCAAAGATGTTCAAGGTTCTGAAATATCATTGTCGTTGTTTGGTGCATCTTCTGTTCAACAATCATCCATGCCCTTATTCATGGATGTGAATAGTTTTTACTTAAAACCGCCACTATTTTACTATAGAATTATAGTAGCTTCACTTTATTCTGCAGGGTTTGGAGTCCAAACATCTTATTTTCAATTTGTTTGGCTATTTCACCTTGCTAATTTATGTCTATATCCTGATAGGGGCTTTTAGGTCTCTTTTCTGGAGGAGACTATTTAGGAATATTTTCGAGCTTATTAGCAGAATTTGTAGCTTTGGATAAGTTAAGTTGCAGGCGGGAACATGATGGACTAAGGTTAAACTACGGTTATTCTTAAACATGAGCCAGAAAGATGATACAGGGTTAAATTTGACAGCGCAATGGTGTTATTATCATTATTATTATTATTTTTTAATAAACTTAAACTGTAGGAAGGTACAACATAGCTGATTTTAATTTCTACTCCTGTTTTAGAGTTAATTGGGAATTCTATTTAGCAAAGAAAAAGCAGGTCTAAGGATGTCTTTCTAAATGTTAATACAAAATGAGAGCGAAACTATACCAGATTAATTATGAAGCTTATACGGGTTGTTGTTTATGGGCGTAGGACTTGAGCTGCCAATCTAAATCCTTTATCTCATCCACCTAAATTATGGATTTACAGTACCTCACAAGATCAAACTATGTGTTTTTCGAAACTCTCAACTAATACATAGATGATGCATTTGTTAGATACCATACGAAAATTACATAATAGATCTTTATGTCAAATCACCAAGAAATTATATATAAAATATGCGGAAGCGTATCTGAATTCATAACAAATAATCATGTTGTAAACCCGTGCGATTGGCCTACCAGATCTACACGTTTTTCTAAGAGAACCCTTTTAACTTTCTCTCTAGTTTCTCTATGTCGATGGGAAACAGAAAAGAATCAAAGTGACGGTCGATGGGAAACAGAAAAGAATCAAAGTGACGTGTGATTTAGAGACCATAACCGCCTTTTTATAGACAAATTTGTTTATTGCTATTTCTAATTTAGCTCATCATAAAATCAGAAATTACCTATTAGGTTTCTACACATAAAAGGCTCACACCCTATAAGATACATTAAAATCCAACTTAATTAGATTACTTTTAATTGGGTCCAACCATATTAGACAGTTTACAATACATGATTATTTCACATGTGGGTCAATGTTGGATAATGATCCAACAGCATTAATCAAGAAGTCCACAAAATAACTGCTCCTCTTTTTTGACCTTTTTTTTTTGCATTTTTCATCATTGTCAACATTGTGCAGGTGTTTTTTTTTTTAAAATTTTATTTTCTTTGTTACATCTATGATTATGATTATTAAGCGTTAACCATAACTTCTCTCTTGCATCCGTACCATTACTTGCTCGTATTTGTAGTTCTGTTCAGTTTATGTCTGATCGCCTAATTTTGGTTTGTTTCTTAAGGGGTTCCTATAGATGATGCAGTCACTGTGCCCGGTCTTAATCGCTCTGGCAAGCAACTACATACTCCAGAAAGCAGTTCAATTATTAATTACGAAGGTTATGCAATATCTGCTATTGACCCTAATACAAAGGTGGTCTACATTGCACTCATTCGTTTTTTTTTTCGTATTTCCTTATCATATTTCACAACTTACAATTTCCCAGAGTTTTCTGTGACTTTTCAAGTTTTAAAGTTTAGATGAGTTGTTTTCGTTGGGCATTCATATTCCTCAATATTCTATAGCACTAGTTAGTTTTACATGTAGACGTTGGTGGTGTAAATTGGATTCATCGATAGTCAAGTATACCCTGCCATCATGATTATTTGTTTTTGCTTATTTAACTTTATAATCGTCATATTTGATTTTATTAATTCCTTATATTAGCATCATTAGAAGCATATTAGCAATAAAGTACACTATAGTAGTTAGTGGACTGTTGTACAGTATAGACACGGTACATGACACGGAAAATTTGTAAAATGTTAGTTATGCTCCGTATGAGTATACTGCTATATGTACACCAAAAAAGAGATGCTGTTAAACTTAAAAAGAATAGAAGAGATTGTTGATTTTTTCATCCAAAGTTTAAAATAGCGATAACGTTAACCTAACGTTTTGTCTCTGTTAGGTTATGTTGCATATAGCGTAACGCATAATGTAGGTTATGTAATTTCCTATTTATTTAATTAAAAAATAAAAAATATAAAAAATATTTTTTATAAATTAAAAAATAAATATAAATTATCTAAAAAAAAGATTATAAAATAATTTTATAATACATAATCTATAATAATATTTATTAAGTTTTACAATAAATTTCACATTTATTTTCATAAATTATATTAAGTCTGTAATCATAATACCAGTCATCATCTGAACAAGAAAACAAGATTTTAATTTTTTATTTCAATTCTAGTTATTATTATTGTTGTAATTTATATTTTGTAATGTACAATTTTTTTTATTTGTAATTGTTGATTTCAATTCAGTTAAAAATTCAATGAAATCAACAAATAATATATTTTAGCAACCGAAAAGGAATTATAAGAAGTGATCAAGAAACTATCACAAATTAACAAGTTAGGATTCCAAAAACAATCAAACAAGCCAACAACTAATCAAGTTAGAAAATTATAGCAATTCGCTAATAATCAAAATTATAATCAACAACAATATAGAAATTACTAAAAAAATAATTGTAAATAACGTAACATAACGTAATTTAACGTAACGTTACATAATATAACGTAAAATATCATAAAAAAACGTACTGTTACAGTGCACTAGTTCCGTTAGGTTTCATAATGCAATATAACAGGTTTCATAATACGTTATTTTCAATATTGTTTTCATCTACTAATTATCATGATTATTCTGCAATACTAAGTAGTTTTGATATATAAGTGAAACTAGATATAAAATCTAATTAAAAAATTGAACTGTCTGATACTGTAGTGAGTACATGTATAATGGCAACGGGGTAGTCATGAGTCATATGCCCAAGCTTAAGAGTGTACTAGTGTAGATGCGAATGCCCTGCTGTTAGCACATAGCAGTACTGTGATGTTATAAACCGATAAGCAAGCAATTTATCTTTAGCATGATTCATTAATTTGATATCTTACAAGTTTATGGTAGCATATACGCGATCACAACTGACATACTACAAATTTTATTCAATCACAGGTTTCTAATTAGTTTATTATATCACTTGAGTTTCTGATAAATGAATGCATGCTCACTGCTTATGAGATCTCTCTCAAAACTCCAGTGACTAGTTTCCTTTACTTAATAAATATGTATATAAATGGCAGGAGCAGGGAAACCAAAGGAGCCAACTTTCGAGTGCCTTGTGTGCCTGTACACAGTGGTTTCTCCAGCAAGCACATCTTGCGGGCACATATTCTGCGAAAATTGCATCAAAACCGCCATACAGAGTAATATGAACTGCCCCAACTGCAGATCGAACCAAATTGACAAAATACAAGATTCACAAGTTGTTCCTCCCAGCTGCTAAGTGAGATTGTGCTGAATTGGTTACCTTGTGCGTGGCTGCATTTTCAGCGAAAATTGCATCAAAACTGCCATCCAGAGTAATAAGTGATGAAACTATAAACTGATAGAGAAAATATAGAATAGGTTTGTATTTTGAGGTGTGTATAAAATGTTACAATTGCCATACTTTTATAGACGAAGGAGGCAAATATAAAAGGTAAAGAGAAGAGAATATATAATTTGATTTTAATTGCATGTAATCCTAAATCAGAGAGATATTTGATAAATATACTAATTGAGGTATATAAATAAAAGTATTTGTCAAATATACTTATTTAGAAAGATATACTAAATTAGTGAAATATTTTAATAATAAGAACTGCCCCAGCTGCAGAACGAAATTGACTAAATACGAGATTTGCAAGCTGTTCTTTCCGGCTACCAATGGATGTGCTGCCGAATTGCATCCTTTTCTTTTGAAAAACTAAATGATGGTGCTGCATTGGTTTCTTTCTTTTGAAAAACTAAAACCAACTAATGCTACTAATTGATCTCCGTGATAAAATGTCACTATGCTTCAGCCTAGTCGTGGAGGAAATAAGGGTGCAATTTCGGTGGATCTAGCCCCTTGTCAACGTGCAAATCAACTCAATCTGGGCTAGCAAAATGAGAATTGTCAGAAGTAACATAGTGAATGCATCAAATAGAGGGAAACGTACATGCATACAATGTATATATGTAGACGTGGTGTATTATTATGAATGGAATTGGTTAAATATCAAAATATAGAAGCATGCCGTGAATTATGAATTTAGAAATAAATAAGGTCTAGTAGCTTACGTGTGTGTATGTGTCTATATATATATATATATATATATATATATATATATATATATATATATATATATATATATATATATATATATATATATTACTGTAGGTGAGCCCTCAGCTCAGGAAAAGTTTCATGAGCTAGCGGTAAAAGTATAATGATCTAATGATTTTTCTTCAATTTTTTTAATAATTACTATCTCTATCTCCTTAACTTCTTTTAGATTAAATTTCATAAATTTTGGAGTTCATTTACCTTTTCATCAAGTGTATACAAAATGTTTTATTCATTGAAAACCGTTAATTTTGTGTTAACTTGATAGAGAACCAAATCAAAACTAAAACCCAAGAAATTTGGTATGAGTGAAACCTAAGGGGTCGAGATCATAATCCAAAAGAATTTTTTTTAAAAAAATTACTGGAGATAGTGGAAATGAACTACAGCTCAGATAACTTGCATGAGCTGTCAGCTCATTTTCATTTTTCTCATATATATATATATATATATATATATATATAGAGAGAGAGAGAGAGAGAGAGAGAGAGAGAGAGAGAGAATGGGAAAAATAATGTCATATGAGGGGCTCCCTCCTATGATACTTAAGTAGACCAATAGGATTTTTATACGTAGATTGACCACATGGACTAAAAAGACTGCTATTTTTAAAAGAAAAAATCCCTCCACCTGATGCTTTTCTTTTTCTTTTTTTTTTTTGAAGTATGCCTAATGTTTTTTTCCAAAAAAATCTCTCTATATGTAAAGATCATGTTGGTCCACCTAAGCATCACAGGAGGAGTCCCTCCTATGGCATAGTTTTTTCCATTTCCTCTTATATATATATATATATATATATATATATATATATATATATATATATATATAGAGAGAGAGAGAGAGAGAGAGAGAGAGAGAGAGAGAGATGTGTGTGTTTGTATGTATTGGTTTAATTGTATTAAAACTTAATCGGATTATCTGGTGGAAAACATAACATGTTTTAAAAGGGTTCCGTATATGCTTGGAACTAATTCCAAATTCCTAGTGCTACTCTAAGGCATACAACAAGATACTTAATTGAGCAAGATGGAAAAGCATATGCTCCCAGTCTTATGTAAATTATAATGCATTATTTGAAGTATTTCTTTCTATCTATAAGCAACTCATGATGTTAACACATTAAAAGTAAAGGGCAAAAAAACAAGAGTAAACAATATCAATCTACAACTAATATGGCTTGATTAAATAATAGTATTAAATAGAGAATGAGTTAGATCCATAAATTATTAAATTAAAATAATATATATTTTAAATGAAGAATAATAATTTTAAGTAACATCAATCTACAATAATCTATCATTAAATAGAGAAAAAAAAATTCGATTAAGTATATGAATTAAACAAAAGAGTAATTCGGGGCTGCACTTGTTAGTTGTTCATATATAAGTATAGTCTCACATCGGATAGGACAAAAGAAAATCTATGGGTTTAAATACAAAGTTGGGATTTTGATCTAATGGCTTAAACTTTTGGGTCAAACTGATTCTCAGCTTTGTGTTTGGGTATGAACTGGTTCTCAGTTTTGTTTTTAGGCCCATCATACTCCTAGTTGGACCCGACGTTCTCCCAACAGCACTTGCCATTTTTGCACATGAAGGTGAAGACAAAGGTGGAAAAAAGGACTTCTCACTTGCTGCTTCAGAGAATTTTGAATAAAATTCTTGACTTGATAAATGATGAGGTTGGATGGTGGCTGGCTTCGAGAAGATGGAGTAGGATTAGGGTTATATATAGAGGTAATGGAAATGAGCAGCTAATTCATATAGTTTTACCTTAGATACAGTTCATTTTACTGTCTCTAATAATTTTTTCGAAATATTTTTTTATTATAATCTCAACCCATTAAGATTTACTCATATCCAATTTCTTGTATTTTATTTTTTATTAGACTTTCCATCAACTATACACAAATTAATTATTTTCGAATAACTTGTATTCACTTGATAGAATGACGAATAAACTCCAAAATCATGAAATGTAATATTAAAGAAGCTAGGATGATAAGGATCATGTCCAAAAATTAATGGAATTACTATTTTTTTTTTATTATTGCCTTTAGCTCACATAGCTTACTTGAGCCGGCGGCCTATTTACAAGAATTCCATATAGACACATATAGTTAAGATGGGCTACTATCAATAGTATTTATATGTGGATACTATCGACCATGATCTAAAAATTAGCATCTAAAAATAAAAAAATTGTTATGGTGGATATGATCTATTATTTATAAACTATCTACAAATTTCAAAGTTCTTTATAATTTGACATGATTTATTAAGGGATTAAGCACCGGAAATTAGTGAATTTTATGATATTCTGCATTCATTTTATTTGAACATGTTCCATAATTAAATCAAATATATAATTTTTATAAAATTTTATTTGTATATAGTATTATGATGGAAAGATCACATCTACTGAAATAAATTCTTATTTTGGATTGTCCATTCTTAAATATTTACTAATAATATCCATATTCAAATACAATTGATAATAGCCCAATCAATACATGTGTGTATATGTGTGTGTGTGTGGGGGGGGGGGGGTTTGCATGAGTGTGTGTGCATGTGTGTGTGTGTGCATGTGCATGTGCATATGCATGCATGTGTACCTATGTGATGTGTGTGCGTGCGGGTGGGTGGGGGTGTGTGTGGGTGTGGTGTGTATGGGTGGGTGTATTGGTGTGTGGGGGTGGGTGTGTGGGCGTGGATGTGTGTCTGTATGCACATGCCCGCATATATGTGTGTGTGCATATGTCTACAAATATATATGTACGTGTGATTACTGTAAATGAGCCGCGAACTTAAGTAATGCTCAAGTAAGTTACGTGAGCTCATGGCAAAAAATAGTAATCTCATTATTTTTTTATCATATATTTAGGATTGTGATCTCAGCATCCATAACTTATTTAGAATTGCACTATATGAATTTTGATGTTTATTTGTGATGTCATCAAGTAGATATGTAACGCCCCCCTTTTTGGGCTGCTTCCCAAAACGGAGAACGCTACTTATTTCTTCTACTAGACAACCCAACAGTCACAAGATCTTGGAATAACCGTAACTACTGCCACAATCAGGTGAATAAATAACATGTCTGAGACTGAAATGTCAAGAATTCATTACATAAAATGGCACACTGCTTTAAATATGAATACAAGAGAAGCAAAGAGAAAAGCAGTGCCCAGATAAAAGGAAATACGAACAATATATAAGAGATTCTTTGGAAAGTACTTCACTACTTAATATTGCTCGGTCTGACCGATGAAGTACGGATCCTCAGTCGGGGCAGGTTCTCCTTCTTGGTCCTCTAAACCTAGGTTTAGAAACCTAGGGGATTAAACCCAGCAAGTAACACCAGAAAAATATATGTGTACTAGTACAGTACTAAAGATATAAATGAATAAAATGCTTTCATTGGGAAATAGCAATTAAATCATGATAGCAATGAACAGTCACATGAAGAAAATATAACAGCAAGATTATATATGTCATTTACAAATAACATGTAAATATCATGTAAAGATGCATATTTTGTAAAGATGTCAAGTCTAAATCAAGTCTTTGTTAGCATTTGAAAATAAATTAACATTTGAAACTTGAATGATTTGTTAGCATTTTGAAACTAAATGATGGATAGGATAGTGCGCAGTTTCCTGTATTGTACAAGTGCCCGTACATACCCGGGACCCGGCCTCAGACCCATGGCGCTGAACCAGGACGTACCGCTAGGTACTCAAGACAAGCTCCGTACTGTGAAGCAGTAACGGACATCACCCTTTTGGGGATTCATGTATCAGACGGTGTGCTGCTGCAGCTCAGCACTTAATTCAAGAAGTTAGTTAACATGATCCTTGTACAATACAAGTTCTTATCCATCATTGAGCTTCCCCAATCCCATGCATGATATATATGAATTAACGAAATACAGAACTTGTCAAGTCAAGAATTCAAGAATCAATTTAAGGATCATGTACACATGTTTCACAAGGTATTTCATGTCATGTGATCAAGATACAAGAAATTTGTTATCATGTTCCCATGAATGATTATGCTCATCATGTATCAATTATTTAATTAATTCATGTATTGTACCATTCATGCAAGAATCATATAATACAATATATCATTAACAATTATCACACTCTATGCATCATTTATCCATTATATAGTTTCTCACATCCTGAATTCATATGATAATTTCATTTGTTTATTTTCCCTTTCCCTTCTTCAATTGTCTTTCAATTCATAGACTTGCATTTTCATGTAATATCATAGCACATGATTTGTAATGTCAAAGCACATAATTTGTAACATGATGAATCAAATATCCGTATCATCTCAATAATCTCAGTGTACAGTCATATCACCAATTAATTCAATAATCTGGTGCAGTTCTCAATTCCAATCAATACCCAATTCGTAAACAAAGTGCACCATGTAATAATAGAAAATTATTTCTAAACCCAAACGTATGGACTTATTTAATTTCCAGGTTCAACCACGTATTATTCTTTTGATAAATTTTCATTTAACTTCCAAGCCAAATTCATCAATTATTTTAAATCCAAATCCAATTTTACAAGTCCAAGTCCACTTTCTCAAGTCCAAGCCCAATGATTCAAGTGTCTTTATTTCTCTTTTAACTTCCAGGCCCAAATTTATTTTCTATTTCTTTTCCTTTACTCTCTCCATTTTTTCCTCTCTTTCTTTTTCTTTTTCTTTTTCTTTCTCTTTAACCCAGCCCATTATTACTCTTCTATATCATTTTGTCTTCATTCAACTTTTCTCTCTTTATCCAATGAAATCACCTAAGACTATTTCCCTGCATATAAACTTTCTCTTTATCCAATGAAATCACCTAAACCTGAATGAAGCCCATGCAATTACTTAAGCCATCATATCTTTATTTAATTTCATTTTCCTTTTCTTTCTTTTTCTTTTGTCCAGCCCAATCCCAAGCCCATGATGTCTCTCCCTCTTTTTATTTTATTTTATTTTTTTTTTATTTCTTCTGGGCTGGGCCAGGCCCATCTTCATTTTTCTTTTCCTTTCATCTTGGCCCAGCCCATTTCTTCAATTTTCCTCCCTTTCTTTTCCTGTCTCGGCCCAAGCTCTCCTCTATATATATATTTTTTTGCTTCTTTCTATTTTTGCATGGTTGCATGCAAAATTATTTTTGCATGCAACCGAGTTATATATATATATTGCAATTATTAAAATAAAACAAATATCATGATATTTATATACATCAAAATTAACACACTAATTTGGTTCAGTTTTCAATATCATTTAATAGATAAAAATATGAACCAAACATTTTTTTACAAAATAAATCTATGTACACAAATTTAAATTAAATAAAGAAATGAACGGAAATAGATATAAATAAAATATCGAAAGAACAAAAATAACAGTATTACTTGCATGTAAAATCAAATATAACAATACTTGTATGTATCAAAATTGACTCAATGGTCTAGTTTAATTTTCAATATTAATCATGAAAATAAATCATGCATGTAAATATACAATAAGGAAGGAACAAAAATAGCAGTGTTACTTGCCTCGGTTTGATCTCGAATATTCGGTTCGAATCCTCGATACGGTTTGATTTCTTTCTTTTCTTTTCTCTTTTTTTTTTTTTTCTATTTTATTTTTCTCTTTCAGCAAGAGTATGAGAGGGAGAGAAGAGATTAGGGAGAGGGAGAGGAGATTAGGGTTAAGAATGAGGGATTAGGGTTAAGAATGAGGGATTAGGGAGAGGGAGAGGGTTTATATAGGAGATTTATTAGATTTAATTATTCTTAACCTCAATTATCATCTCAATTATCATCTCAATTATCATCCCACCCCCCACCTTTTCATTCCACCGCCCCACGCTTTCTCACGGCCGACCCACGTTGATAATAATGGAGGTGTGCTCACTTAGCAGGTGGGCATATTAGTAATTACCAATTTATTTAATATTTTATTTTTTTTACGGTTCCGGTAAATATTGTCCAAATGCTACCAAATTTTTTTACAGGACGTAATACTCAACGAGAGGAGTACTAGAAAATTATCCGTTTGTTATTTCGATGTCTGGAATAAATGAACCGAAATTCTGAATTAATTAGAAAGGAGAATTATTAGTTAAAGTATGAAATTATTACTAATCTTTCCTTAATTAATTATTCACCGTACAAATTAACTATTTACCGTCAAAATTATTGAGCCATCCACCGTCCATACCTAATTGTGTGCTCACTTAGAAGGTGGGCGCATTGAGTAATTATTAATTTATTTAATATACTTTTTCTAAAAAATCATAAATATTACAAAACTAATAATCGAGAAGACCGAATGTCATTTGGGTTTGTAGATTTAAAGTTACATTAACCGAAAGTTATTTCGGTGTCCAAAATTGACTTCGGTTGACTTATTCAGCACTACTGGTCTCACGAGAGCTATATATGTAGCTTGAAATTTGGGGTATTACATCCTACCCACCTAATAAAAAAAAAATTTCGTCCTCGAAATTTAATTGATGTATTTGATCATGGGAAAATGTATATATATTTTATCCTGATGTCTTTCTCAAGCTCCCAAACTAAATCTCTCGGTGATTGTATATCTCATAAGAACTAATAATGTTATTTTATCATTCAAGACTTCTCCCATCGATTTATAATTTTTAAATATTGCTTCTCATATTTTAAGCATGATCTGAAGTCTACTTTTTATAGATTCACTATTTTGTACTTCTAGCTAAGTGCTTTATCATTTATATAACATAATTATGAACATTTTCATTTTTATTATTTTTATTTTATTATATATATATATATATTAATTTTTTTGTAGTGTTCATTTCTAAGGTCCTATTACATATTGTAATCGACTCTAGAAATAAAAATTAATCTGAATTATTATAATATCGATGTAACAAGACTTTGAATGGTAGGGACACAAGATAAGAAATGAATTCATGACTAGTAAAAAAAAATTCAATCACATACAACAATCTTATTAAGCGACTGCAATTGCTGACGTCAGAGAATATCTCCCTACAATTGCCTCGCCGACTCAATAAGATTTCTGATGTATAAAGGTTCAAGTCATGAATCATATTATGATAATATTCAGATAGAAGATACAAAATATCAAATGTGAATGATCAACAAAAAGTAATGGAATAGGACGATCATTTGGAAAGATAATTTTAACTTGAGTAACAAGATATAATGCCATATTCTGGTTTGATAAAATGTATCTTTTCTGTTAATAATACTGGAGCTCCCCAAGGCTAAACACTAGATCTTACAAAATCCAATTTCAATAACTCGTCCACTTGCCACTTGACTTCTTTTAATTTCTATGATTCTCATTTGAAACCAAACTAATTCAGCTCCAGGGCTAACGTCAATAGTGGATTCTACAGCTCTTACTAATGGTAATCCAGATATCTCTTTAGGAAATATATTTAAGAATTCTGATACTACTGAGATCATTCCTTCTTCTACAACCTATTACTGCATGGAAGGTACTCAACTAATCCATACCTAAGATAACATCATATCCTTCTCTGTTGATAACTAACAAGTTGGCATAAAATTCTCTTTGCTTAATCACTAAGAGACATAGCTTATATTCCTTATTAGTTGTGATATTACCGTTTCCAGTCTTAATGTTCCACCCCGCAGTTAAGATTGCAAAATTAATAGAATTGCGGGAAACAAACACAGTGTGAAGCTCCAGAATCAAATAGAGTAGTTGCTGGTGTATTGCCATCTAAAATCGTACCTGCCACGACTCCCGCAGTGATTTGAATTTTCCCCACATTCATCAGCTTAACTTATCATTTCCTCCTTGGGTGTTGGCATGAGTTTGTTGTTGGGTTTCCAAAGGTCCTTTCTGATCTGGTCCTGAAATCTTCTGGGTTGATATGTTTGTCGGTCCGTCCTTTGCCTGAAATGGGACCTTAGATTTTGCCGACTGTTGAGTTTTTGGGCAATCTCTCAACCGATGACTAGGGGATCCGCACACCAGACACAACCCTTGAGCTCTTCTACACATTTTCTTGATATGTCCCGGTTTATGACAATAATTACAGATTACTAGACCTTGATTCGACATCACCTGCTTCTTTGCTGGTGTGTCATCAAATTTCCTAGCCGATGGATTTGCTCCTTGCCTATATGACCCTTTAAATGCCACTGACCTCTTATTCTCCACCCTTAGAAAGTTCACCATTTTGATTCTCTTTTGTTTTTGGCACTGCAATATCCTTTTTAATATCATTATTGTGGTTTGTTGTGTTTGTGCTACCCTTTGTACCATATTTCTAAGCTCAGACTCTTCACTTGTTGGATTTGGGCTTGCGCTAGTAGAAGATTGGGTCGTCATCATTCTGTGACGGACCAAGGAAGATTAATCAGATGGAGTTTAAAGATAGAGATTTCGAATGAATTAGAAACAATAAAATAGGCACGATACTAGATCTGATAGGAGTCAAAGAAATAAGAAACAATTACGAATAAGTCACAGACATGTTCTTATGTGGCAGTAGTCCTATGGTCTTCCACCTAAACCTAGGCTCTGATACCACCCTGTAACGCCCCCCTTTTTGGGCTGCTTCCCAAAACGGAGAACGCTACTTATTTCTTCTACTAGACAACCCAACAGTCACAAGATCTTGGAATAACCGTAACTACTGCCACAATCAGGTGAATAAATAACATGTCTGAGACTGAAATGTCAAGAATTCATTACATAAAATGGCACACTGCTTTAAATATGAATACAAGAGAAGCAAAGAGAAAAGCAGTGCCCAGATAAAAGGAAATACGAACAATATATAAGAGATTCTTTGGAAAGTACTTCACTACTTAATATTGCTCGGTCTGACCGATGAAGTACGGATCCTCAGTCGGGGCAGGTTCTCCTTCTTGGTCCTCTAAACCTAGGTTTAGAAACCTAGGGGATTAAACCCAGCAAGTAACACCAGAAAAATATATGTGTACTAGTACAGTACTAAAGATATAAATGAATAAAATGCTTTCATTGGGAAATAGCAATTAAATCATGATAGCAATGAACAGTCACATGAAGAAAATATAACAGCAAGATTATATATGTCATTTACAAATAACATGTAAATATCATGTAAAGATGCATATTTTGTAAAGATGTCAAGTCTAAATCAAGTCTTTGTTAGCATTTGAAAATAAATTAACATTTGAAACTTGAATGATTTGTTAGCATTTTGAAACTAAATGATGGATAGGATAGTGCGCAGTTTCCTGTATTGTACAAGTGCCCGTACATACCCGGGACCCGGCCTCAGACCCATGGCGCTGAACCAGGACGTACCGCTAGGTACTCAAGACAAGCTCCGTACTGTGAAGCAGTAACGGACATCACCCTTTTGGGGATTCATGTATCAGACGGTGTGCTGCTGCAGCTCAGCACTTAATTCAAGAAGTTAGTTAACATGATCCTTGTACAATACAAGTTCTTATCCATCATTGAGCTTCCCCAATCCCATGCATGATATATATGAATTAACGAAATACAGAACTTGTCAAGTCAAGAATTCAAGAATCAATTTAAGGATCATGTACACATGTTTCACAAGGTATTTCATGTCATGTGATCAAGATACAAGAAATTTGTTATCATGTTCCCATGAATGATTATGCTCATCATGTATCAATTATTTAATTAATTCATGTATTG